>JAJJWW010009831.1:0-18083 GCA_023531295.1 Papaver armeniacum
AAAATACATAATTTACAAGAAAAAAATAGCAAAGAAAGCATAAACTACTAGATAGTAAATTAGGTGTATTCTACACCTATCAATTCTCCTCTTACAATGTTTGCATTCGGCTATAAGTATCCCAATCTCCTTACCTTTTACCATCTTCTTTTCAATTAACCTTTCAAAATCATCCCAAACATCAGACCTTACTGCACGCAGTTTCTTCTTTTCTTCAGCTATAATTGGATCTTCATCTACTTCTATTTCACGCTCATCGTTTCTTGTTGCAACAACAGCGAGTGTTGAATGAATTCGATTGTTGAACTTGGTTTGATGCGAAGGTAATTGAGATGCAAGCGAAAGTGATTGAGAGGGATTGCTTCTGCTTGATGAACCAACGTAATTGGATGCTCCTCTTTCGCTTTGGGACATGATTAATTTCACGAATGAAACCCTAATTTCAATTTTGAAACCCTAAATTGAAATTAAACTCGAAAAAAAAAAAGAAGAAGATAACCCTAGTTTTCTCAAGTAATCACGAGATGATTTGTATATATAAGATGATGATTTTGCTCGGAATTGAAAGGAAGGAGATGTGGGTGACTGAGGGGTGAGTTTTTCTTCTCTCGTTTGTGTCGAGTTGAAGAACAGAAGAAGAATTATATGAAGAGATGATGATTCATTCGAGTATAACCTAGGTATAGAGGAATGCACACGTGCTAGGCACACGTTAGCGGTTAGTTGGAACTTAGGCTAACGGAAATAGGCCAACCGTTGCCGTTACGGTAGGATGAAATTATCCGCTACGTTATAGGTTACGGTTAACCGGTAACCGGTATAACAGAACTAAACCTAACGACAACTGGGTAATCGGATTCGGCTAACGGTTAACTGTTTTCCATTGACAGGCCTAATTATCTCTTCTCGAAATTTAGGAGTTAAAGTTTAGAATAACAGCGAAGCTATAAATATTTACGATTTTTTTTTTTTGCTTGGTTCGAATCATTGTCATTATACTAATTGAATATGATGAAACTTACTTATCGGACTACGACTGAAGGGTGGAGTCCATAAGGGATGAAAATATGTGTGTTTGCCCGTCACATTTTTTCTGCGAAAGAAAAAAACTAATTTTTGGAATTTCTGAATTAAATGGAGACAATTGAAAAAATTGATCATGAATTCCAATAAAAGACGACCGAGTTAACAAATTACATGTTCAAAGTTCATCAAAAACTCCATTGATTCGATCGGAATCGCTGAATTTCAGAATCTTTTACATGCAAAATTTTAAAATTTTGAATGATAATTTTTTGCTTTCCATCAATGGAATTTCACGAAATTGAAATGAAAAATTTAGGAAATGAGAAGGAAAATTAACATAAATAACCCATTCAACAGAACCCAATTTTATTACGATGTTGATTGTGAATATATTATTCTTCAATAGATCTGATAATGATACACATTCATTTTCATCTCGTTTAACAACCAAATTTCTTTAACTTTATTTTCAATAAATTCATAGAAGAACATGAAACAAACCGTTGACCGGATATCAGTTGATCAAAATCTTTTGATTGACCAAATCCAAAGAAAATGATGATGGGGATGAACAAAAATGTTGCTTTTTTATCTTGCCTGTTTTAGAGATAGACAAAGAGATGAAAGAGGGGTGAATACGATCATCTAATGAATTTTATTGAGTAGTTAACAATCTATCAGATGTAAATGAGTGAACGAGTTTTACTTTTAACGTGGATGAACAATCCTTACCATGTTACACGAGGAAAAAAGTTGACCTACGATAACTTCACTAATTTTGGTTTGAAATGTTATGAAGGAGAAGTAAATGTGACGGATTCATGGGTCAGAGATTCAGGGTTCTAAAATTTTAGAAGTTTAACAACTGTTTGGAACCATCAAAGCCAATGGTAAATTAGAAAGATTGGACACGACTCGTATACCTTATTGCTAGCCATGCGGCTGTCCATTGCCAATAATGTAATTTCCAATTCATACACTCAGTTGACAGCAAAAATATTCATAATCGTGTTTTTTAATTGAAGAGTCACAACGATATTGAATGGATGCTATACATGTCTATTCAGTGTCTATATAAAAGAATCACGAACCAGAGATATACACAAATTTTAAGCATTCAGAAATCCTCCTTAGTTTCTCTTCAAACTCCTATCTACTATAATAGACATTAAGAATCAATACCAATTAGAGTTCTAGGGTGGATTGTCAATTTTGTTGATTGCTGATTCACACAAGGCTCGTTGTATCCTGGAACCAGTCTGCGATAAATCCCTGCAACAAACTCTATTCGAGTGGGAGCAAATAACGCTTTAAAGAAAGCGTCTCTATGCGCCTCAAGCCATTGTTTCGATTTTGAACCCAAAATATCCAGCATGTTATCACAAGCAATGTATTAATAATCAAGTATGACTTCTTTCAAGGTTATGAATCAATATTTTATGATATTGGATCGTTTCAATGGTACAAATTTACTCGTTGGCAAGAAAAGATGAAGTTTCTTCTGACTACTTTGAAGGTGTTCTAATTCTTACTGCACAACCATTAGCAGAACCCAATGACAAAGACACCGATGAACAAAAGATGGAACAAAAGAAAAGAGAAGAAGATGACTTGATATGTCGTGTCCATATTCTAAATGCATTATCCGACCGTCTCTTATGATTTGTAGACTAAAACAAAGACCGCGAAAGAAATATGAGACACTCTTGAAATAAAATACAAAACAGAACAACAAGGTACTATAATTACAAAATTACCACCCTCCTGGAATGGCTCTAGGAAGAAACTCATGCATGATTCCGAAGACTTTAGTTTGGAAGAAATTCAAAAGCAACTTCGTGTTGAAGAAGAATTGCGTCTGCATGACAAAAAGGTTGTTGTGAATGATTCTTCCAAAATGAATCTCGTTACTGAAGCTGGTTCCAATGACAACACTTATAATGCTCTTAAACCTAAGAAAGATGAAGATAAATTTAAGAGATCCTCATCTAAGAAGAAAGGTTCTTGTTGTAATTGCGAGAAAAAGGGACATTACTTTAGTGAATGTCGCCATTTGAAGAAATCCCAAAAAAAGAAACCAACATGGTGAAGGATGAGATCGTAGCCATGGTAACTGAAGTTAATATGGCAACCACAACATCTGGATGGTGGTTTGATAAGGTGCCACGGTACATATTTGTTATGACAAAACAATGTTCAAAACTTATGTAGAAGTTTCCGATGGCCAAGAAGTTCAAATGGGTGACAACAATCGTTCCAAGGTGCTAGGCAGAGGAAGTGTTGAACTCTTTTTCACATTCGGAAAGAATATGACTCTCATCAATGTTCTCTAGCTATGTTTCGAACATAAGAAAGAATTTAGTTTCTGCAACTTTAGTTGGGAAACAAGGAATTCGTGTTGTCTATGATTCTGGCAAACTGATTTTGTCGAAAAAGGGAGAATTTGTTGACAATGATATCTCAGTGATGGAATGATTAAGTTAAATATTGATTGAATTTACAATGTACTAATAACTAAAATAATAAATGGATGAATGGTATTATAAACCCATTATCACTCAATAAAATTAATTCTTTATTAAAAAAAAGAAAAGAAAAAAAAAACCGCGTTCCTTAATTATGGTGATTTTGGAATGTCACTTATAAGCCTTTCGCCTGATTAGTATTTTCATCGCCCCCCAACGCTCGCGGTCATCTAGTTAATTTCTTACAAACGTGAAGATTCAAGCCTTCAATTTTCATGGAGGAAGATAAGAACTCATCGTACCAAAGAACAACTCTTATGATATCACTGTCATCAGCCTAATGTTATGTTATCGATATCACTGTATGATAAAGTCATTGTCAATGACCTGAATTCGACACTTATTAGCGCTTGAATGATTAAAAAAAAAGGTTTCAATGGTTTATTTATTAAATGTCACTACCAAAACTAATCCAAAACTTACCCCAAACCGTTGAAAATATAAATAAATCTAATAATGCAATCGGATTGGATTGAATGCCAAAAACCCAATCTAATAAGTTGAAAATGCCTAATAATTCCAAACAAATAATACTAATACTAACACTAGTTTATTTTTAAAATTTCAATTACCACGATAAACGTTAATCCCATATTCCCATTAATCAAGATTCAGTCAGGGAGTACACTAAACCAACTCAGCAACTCCCTCGCCTCGGTACGTCGTCCATAGTACATGCATTCCTTAATTATTTCCACACGTGTCAGTGGGGGTCAGCATGTAAACTCTCCCGATTATTCCGTTTATTTATATATAAAATAAAGCTAAATAAAATCTTTTTTTCATTTTACTAGAAAATAAATTATTCTGCTTGTCTGTTAAAAACCGAACCTTCATAAACTTTTTTCCTCTCCTTCCTTCATTCTTATCATACACACACACAGACAACCAAAACAGTTACTGCTTATCACAACACAACAAAAAAAAACCCCTAATAATCACTTAAAAGAAGAAGAAGAACTTGATCAATACAACGAAAATCTTAGGTATGTTTTGTTTTTGATTTGTCGGTAAACTTTTTTTTTTTTTTTTTGAATTTTTTTGGGTGTTTTGATTGTGATTTTTGACTTTTGTTTTTATTGATTGGTGAATACAGGAATTGGATTGGAGAAATTAAGAATGAGTTGTTGATTTCGGATTCGAAGAGGAAACCCTAGGGTTGTTTGATTTTGGTTTTTATTTATATACGGAGAGGAGAGGATTTTTTTTTTAGGTAAATAAATTTATAGAAATATGGCTGAAGAAGGAGAGATGGGTATTGTTGTAAACGGAATGGATGATGATTTATATGATTACGATAGAGTTGCTGATGTTGAAGAAGAAACTGAGATGGATGATGATGCCGATTCGGTATGTGGAATTATTGTTATCTGTAGGCTCAATTTTTCTTTTGTTTTTTTATTAATTTTTTTTAGGTTAGTTTTGATTTTGAATTTGGGGATGTTTAATTTTGTTATGATCGATTGTTTTTGTGTAGTTTAATAAGGCTACTGATACGACTGCAAAGCAAGCAAGGAAAGGGAAAGATATACAGGGAATTCCATGGGAAAGATTGAATATAACAAGGGATAAATACAGGAAGACGAGGATTGAACAGTATAAGAATTATGAGAATATACCTTCATCTGGAGAACTCATAGATAAGGTTTGTTGTGATTATCATCTTATTGTTGAATTTTATTATTTTATTGTAGTAGGTGGAGTTGGGTTATTGCTGATATTTGTGGATAGGTGTTTAGAATTGAATTGTTGAAGCTTAGTGACTGCTTGTTGATTTGTTTGAGTACTGATGTGTTTATCTTTTTGGTCTTATCAGAAGTGCAAGGATATTGAAAAAGGCCCACAGTATTACGAGTTTCAGCATAACACAAGAATGGTGAAACCTACTATTCTTCATTTTCAGGTTTGTGGATTTCTCCAGGTGTTTAGGGTTCTTTCTTTCTTTTTGCTGCTGTTGTTGTTATGTTGATGATTTTGAGTGCCATGTGCTTTTGCCTTTTAGAATGAAGCAGTCTTTATTTGTTGCAATCTTTGATGTTGTCACTTCTCATTATGTTTTTTGTCTTAGTATGATTGTGTTTCGTAGCATTAAGAGTTCTATCTCAGTTGGAAAGCTGATCTTTAGTTGCTAATTGCTATTTAAAAGGTGTCACTTTTTGAATTGTTCTGAACCCTTTTCCTTTATCAACTTGATCAGTGACATCAAGTTGACCTTGGTTATGAAGGTTTGCTTGGTCTTCCTGTTCTCGTTGCAGTTTGTTGAATGCAAACTCTAGGTTTTTCCTCTCTTATCTCGTTGCAGTTTGTTGAGTGCAACCGCTAGGTTTTCCTTCTCTTGTAATGGTTCTCTTTCCATTATGAGTCTCATTCAGTGTATTTAGATATTGGAACCATCAAGTGTTTGTATGTTTTTCTTTTTTCCTTGGGTTGAAGTTCATATATACAATCTTATCATGGTTTTGGGTGGCTATCTGAATGAATCCTGATTTGGCCGACAAATGCTGCGAATGATCGGAATAGCTGTAGTTTTTTTTCTTCTTTTTTTCTTTCGTTCTTTCTGGGTAACGACGTTTATTTCTTATAAGAATACTTGTAAATTCAGTAGTTACTGTTAGGTGAAGTTTTGGATTCGTAGTTGCTCTGTAGTGTGTTTATATGCTTGAGATTTATACTAAAAGATGATGACATACTTCTTTTCTGTTGTATCTTGCAGTTGAGAAACTTAGTTTGGGCCACTTCGAAACATGATGTCTATCTCATGTCCAACTATGCCGTTGTTCACTGGTCTCCTTTATCTTGCAACTCAACGGAGGTTGTCAATTTTTCAGGACATGTGGCACCAACTGAGGTTCTAATTTTTCTCTAATATCATATAAGCAATAAGTAGTATAATATTGACCTTAAGTTTACTATTTTGTCATGATTTGCCGTCCACTATTTTATTTCCTGCTCTGGTTTATTATAATTACTCCACTGAGGAGTAAACATGTAGACTTTATCTGTTGCTAAAATAAGTCATATTGTTGGTTATCTAGAAACACCCGGGTAGTTTGCTAGAGGGCTTTACACAAACTCAGATCAGTACGCTTGCTGTGAAGGACAAATTGTTGGTTGCAGGGGGGTTTCAGGGAGAACTTACTTGTAAGGTGAGTTTCGTCTTGTATCGCTTGTTTGCTATTTTCTGAGAAATTTGTTTGTTCACACTGTGGTTGGTGTGAGACATTTTGGACCTCAGTAGACATTTTGACTTCCTTTTGGGTTCTCCCCTTTCTGCCTTTCTCATTGTTGAGCTTCCATGATGCAGCGATTGGATCGGCGAGGGGTTAGTTTCTGTACCAGGACAACATATGATGAGAATTCAATCACAAATGCTATTGAAATATTTGACCACTTCAGGTAAGTGTTTTTAGATACTTGCATATCAGTGTTTTAATGTTTCCGTGAATAGAATTAATTTTGAATATGTCTCGCAGTGGTGGATCTCGTTTCTTGACATCCAACAATGATTGTGGCGTTCGAATATTTGATTTGGAGAAATTTCAGCTTCTAAATCACTTCCGCTACCCTTGGCCAGTAAATGTGAGTGCTCATGATCTAGTCTTAACAATTCTTTTAATCTCATTCTTCCATGCTTCTTTTGTTTGACATAATTTCTCTATATGTGCAGCACACGTCAATGAGTCCGGATTGCAAGTTAATTGCGGTTGTGGGTGATCACCTTGATGGTTTACTTGTGGATTCGCAGAACGGAAAGGTAATTTTATACTATCATATTGTGGGTGCTCAACCAATCATTTTTTTTTTCTACATTCATATTAATCATCAAAATTACTGATAACATGAAGCCGTTATTTGTCAATGCAGACAGTCTCTTCATTAGTAGGCCACCTTGATTATTCATTTGCCTCGGCATGGCATCCAGATGGTCGCATCTTTGCAACTGGAAATCAAGATAAGGCATGCCGAGTGTGGGATCTTCGAAACTTGTCCTCACCGTTAGCAGTTCTCAAGGGTAACTTGGGTGCTGCCAGATCCATCCGTTTCTCATCAGATGGACAATTCATGGCAGTAGCCGAACCTGCCGATTTTGTTCACATCTACAGTACCAAGGGGGATTACAGTAAGCGACAAGAGATAGATTTCTTTGGGGAAATTTCAGGAATATCGCTTAGTCCTGATGACGAGTCTCTTTTCATAGGAGTCTGGGACCGGACATATGCCAGCTTACTTCAGTATAGTAAAAAACACTCTTACGGCTATCTTGATTCCTGCTTATGAAGTTGATGATCTGATTGAATGGTGTTCGTTAACACCATTCACAATCCATGAATCTTCTTCCCCTTAATGATGGAATTGCATGATAAAGGAAAGGTTAAGCGTAATGAGGTTCCTGGTGTTCGAGCTTTATAATAGTATGCCGCAATTTCGCTTTCCTGATCACAATAAGAAGACAAAGAAAGCAATCAGGCTCATTTTTAATTCTGCAAAGCTTTCCGTCAAGGGGTGATTAAGGTTCATTAGTTATTAAGCTGAAGTACAGAGAGACGATGTTGTGTACAACATTAAATGAGTCATAATCTGTTGCAGAACGCGTTACTCACACTCCTTTTTTTTTTTTTTTATTCAAGTCAGGATGTCGGTGTACAGATAGAGTGAACCTCCAAAAAAATCTATAATGTATACATGTGCAGGAGTTATTCCTCTCTTAGTATCAATTCTTAAAGCTTTTACCGTCTAAAAGTGTTCTCTCAGGTTAAAGTTATTATAACTGAGGATTACGGTCTTATTTATGTTAGTTTGTCTTTTGCTTCATTGATGTTTCTTTTATAGTGGGGTAGAAATCTGTCAAAATCTACTTTCAGGATTTTTATGTGAAACTTTATGTGATAAAGTTTCCTTTTGAAGGACTCAGACAATTTTAGGGTACTGCCATGAACTGTCAATAAATTGTTAATGGAGAATTTCATGCCTCGTGTACGAAATACGAATTGAGGAATTCTGACCAGGTAGTCTTTAAGATTCAGATTCTTAAATTACAATAATGGTGGGAACCAAACTGTAGTTTTAGAAAGTGCCTAGATCGTGATGGGACATCCTGCTATTATCTTTTAAGCTTTAGGTGACGTTTATAGACCGATAACGTTGAAAATGGCATGGCATTAGGTGGTGTTGGTGGGTGTTGAAAATGGTTTTTGAGTGCGATTTACATATATTTAATATCTGTAATTAAGATTACTCGACTTTTTTTTTCTTATAGTCTAATTAAGATTACTAGATTTGGTTTTAGATCATCTTTTGAAGCAACTTAACTTTTTTAGTTTTGTTTCTTGGTGGCTATAAAAACGATATGTATGAATTTCTCTTGGTGGCTATAAAAAAGATATGTATGAATTTCTCATGCTAGAAGGTGACTGCTTGAACGTGATTGAAGCTCTTAAAGGGAAACAGACATCAATGAAGTGGACTACATACAATCTGATACAAGATGCTTTAGATATTCTAAGTAATTTTAATTTCTGGTCTTGTAATTATGTGCATAGAGATGCAAATTATTTAGCAGACTCACTAGCTAAATTTGCAAGAACTCTAAGTAATTTCTTTTCATTGGTTAAACTCTGGTCCTGAATGGGTTTCCTCCCTAATTCAGCAGGACAAAACTTTCATTTAGTTTTTTTATCTAAATAAATAGCATCTTTCCCATTAAAAATTTTTTTTTAGTGGAATGTCTAATTCTAGACTGAGTTGGGTTCATCAATGTTTCGTGGGTTACAACTTGCAAGTTGAGGTTAATAGTTTCAGGAAAAAAACAATCACATACGAACATATTAGTAGGTTGGCATTTACATACAAGTTGAGGGGTTCGGTGGGCCAAATTGCACAAGTGTTCATCTTAGTGACTGGATATTTTGGTAGTAACTAGCAGTGGCAGAACGGCGGGGAGTTGGAAGCTTAGCTGTGGAAACGCTAGATAATCTACCGCTTAGACGGGCCATCCACGCCCAGGCAGCAACCTCCTAAGTCCACAAGTTGAATATCTGGCCGCTAGATTGGCCATCCACGTCATCTCGTGAGCGCCTAACCATCGGCATTTTTCCAGCGCCGCTCCATGCGGCGTTTTAATTTACTTTTTGAACGCCGAACAGTTCGGGCGTTTCAATCTCAGCCCAGATTAGATTTTGTGAGCGCGAACGGTTCGGCGTTCGAGACAACTTTTTGAGCCTGCACCATTCGGCGTTTCAATCTCGCCGATAAGTGAGGCTGAAGCAAATGCAAAGGCGAAGAGAAGTAGCCAGATTTAGTGTTAAATTTTTTCCCACACTTTTTTCATGATTTGCAACACTTTTTGGCCAATCTAGCACTCCAATCTAGCCCATAGGACTTAGCCTTATAGCGATTGAAAAGATGCATTCGTTTCTTAGTCCTCCGTGCTGTGCCAATTACAACTGCTGCTTCTTGGGTCTTTGGACATCGAAGCCTCGATCAGGGCCGGCCCTTAGATAATTGCCAAGTTTGTACTAAACCAGTTACAGGTCTGTAAATGGACATGCTGTGGACCAAAAACTAAACTACGGTGGGTTAAAGCCATAAATCAGTCAAGTTCACAGAAAACTCCTCAAATTTGAGGGGGTTTGTGACGTTTGTCCGGAGTTGTTGAACGACCAGAAGGTTTTCCCTTTGACCCTTTGACTATGTCAACAAGATTTGACTTTGACTGAAAAAGAAAAAACCTAGGAAACTGTGGACCGTATAGGCCCCAGCCCCCAGGATTTATGGCTAAACCCCTAAAACGAGGGTTTACTTGTAGCACAAGATTGTAACCCTAATCAAAATTATTGAAACCGCTCCTTCTGTAATTCTTGTGCATCTGTTCACTTCAACTTATCAAAGATGGCAACTGCTTCCCTGATAACACCATTTCATTCATTGGGTAGAGAATCGAAGTACTCTATAAATGTGAATCCATTGCTAAAGACGAGAACACAAGTTCATTACCAATCGATTAGAAAGGACAAGACTTTCTTGATCAAGCAAAGGCCTGAGACCAACAATTTTAGGGTTCAATGTTTCATGAATTCAAACAAAGGGTTGGAGGTAAAGGAGGAAGAAAAAGAAAGAACAAAAGGAAATTATTTGGATGAAATTATTCAAGAAATCCTGAAAACCCTAAATCTTTTCATTCAAAAGACTGCGATTGCTGGTGTTATACTAGGGTTACTGATGACATACAATCCACATTTAGCTTCAGCTGCTTCAGGTGGTAGGATGGGTGGTCGTTCCTTTTCTAGTTCCTCGTCAGGAGGTAGCTCTTCTTCGTCATCATCAGGAAGTTCTTCGAAAAGTTCTTCATCACGAAGCTCTTCTTCCTCATCATCCTCATCATCGCCTAGTTACTCATCACGTAGCTCTTCTTCATCATCTCCTAGTTACTCGTCACGTAGCTCTTCTTCGTCATCGAAACCTAGTTATTCATCTTCGTCACCGAAACCTAGTTATTCATCGAGTAGCTCCTCCTCTTCATCGTCACGGAGCTCTTCTTCTTCATCGTCACCTAGCTACTCGTCAGGAAGTTCTTCATCGAATAAGTCCTCATCTTCATCATCATCACCTAGTTATTCGACAAGCTCTTCTTCACCATCACGTACTTATGTGTCAGCAAGCTCAACCTCTTCATCATGGCCTAGCTATTCGTCAGGAAGTTCTTCAAAACCAAAAAGTTCTCCGTCACAAAATTATTCATCACCAAGGCCTTCTACTAAGGAAGATGAACCGAAGACCTCCCCTGGAGCTGGCAAGTCTTCAGCCGGTGAAGATGAACGGAAGAAGGCTTCTGAAGCTCGAAGGTCTTCGCCTAGTGAAGAAGAACACAATAAGACTGCTCCTGGAGCTCTTGAAGTTCTTAAAGCTCTTGGAATTATAGGTAAACAAATCCTCTGAACACCTTTATTATCTTCTCTTAGTTGAGTACATTTTAGAAGCGTCAAATTTCCAACCAAGCCTTTTAGACTCCCTTAAATCGTACATCATGCCTTTAACAAACAATGACAAGTTCTCATTACTAGTCTGGCGTTGTGACACAATCTTTTTTGTGGTCATTTTTGCTAGAGACATGCATTATAACTGGTTTTACTTAATCGGTTGCCTTATTCATTTGTTTCCTTCTTGGGTTTGGTGTTGCCTCGGCGGTGGTGGATTCTTGTGTCGGTCCAGTTATTATAGCTGGTGTCATCTATTTTGTCGCGGAAATGCGTGCTTCTGAAGAGAAAACACAGCCAAGACAGTCGAGTTCTTATGAGCAAAGACAGCCAAGAACGTCAAGACAAAGTCCCGCAGATCCTAAAAATGCAGCCACTGTATTCATGATTCAGGTAATAATGGGTTTTTCATTTAATGCACTTAATTAATAAACATAAGTATATAGTTATGAAGCATGTTTCTTACAGGAATGGTTTTACAGATTCTGATTGGTGGTCTTGTATAAATTGTCCAGGTCGCGTTGTTGGGTGCCACAAGGTCACTTCAAAAGGATCTTGATAAGATTGCTGAAGTTGCGGATACGTCGACTCCTTCTGGTTTGAGTTATATTTTGCAAGGTGAACCTCGGATCCAATGTTTTCTATTTCAATGTTTTTTAACACGTACGTTGCTCATGTTAAAAGTTTGGTAAGAGAAGATTTGACATGCCGGTTTTGAGTTATTACCAAAGTTTATGATGTTTATTCGTCACACAGTTACGCAAAATGCTGAGTTACTTCTATCGAATCATTTAGATTATCTTATGCACATGTTTGTCGTTTCCTTCTGCCTGCAGAATCCACGGTAGCATTGCTTCGACATCTTGCTTATTGCTTCTCTAGTTTCTCATCTGTAAGTTGTGCATCACTTTTTCTTACTTTTTCTATGCCATGCAAATGACTTGCCGTTATTTTCTTGGTGAATCTGAGCACTAGGCTTCTTGATCTATTTTCCTACACTCGTTTGGAAATTAGACAGTAGGCACACATATTGATCAATTTCATAACTTGAGTTTGAATGTGCTCTGTATAGGTGGATGTCAAACAAGATAAAGTAGATGGTGAAAAACTCTTTAATAAGCTCACTATAGAAGAGCGTGCAAAGTTTGATGAAGAGACGCTTGTCAATGTGGACAATATCAAGAAGCAAAGCACCCCAAGCAAAAAGCCTAATGGGTTAAGCAGCGACTACCTAGTGGTAATTTTTCTGCAGAACGACTTTGTTATGCATGTAGTACAACAACGTGCATATATAGATGATAAATGCTTAAATACTGTCATCTACTTTTTTGCTTTCTTTCCGATTTCTTTGACAATATTTTGATTTTCAGATGACCATCCTGGTGGCTGCTATGGGAGACTATAAACTAGGCGTCATCAATAACAGCGATGATTTACAAAGAGCACTGACGAAACTTGGTGCCATCCCGACCAGTAAAATATTGGTACAGTAAAAATGATAATGGAGCAGATTCTTCTTTGTTTTCCTTTCCATACTTATCTAGTGACATTTGTTACATCAGCTAGTTGTTATTTGTATGCAGGCCGTTGAGGTGATGTGGACTCCACAAGAGGAAAATGACACGCTCACAGAACGCGAGTTGCTTGAAGACTATCCGCGCTTGAGACCTCTCTAAGCATGAAGGCATTGAAGACCTCTCTTTATTAGAGCTGGTTGAAGGCGATGAATGAAATGAATGTTTTTAAGTATTTTTTACAACTAATGAATAATAATTTTTAAAATTTAGAAATATTTAAAGGGTGGCGAAATATAAACATGAATATCAAATTATACATACTTTATAACTTGGACCAACATGGTCCCAAGTGGTGGACGGAGGTAAATCAAAGGGTGAAATCAAAACCAACATGGTCCCAATACTTATGAAACAAAACCCATCGGAAACCGTTAAATCTAGGCATAACCAGCTTAATTCCACTAATAAAACTATAGAAGTATTTTCTGAAACAGCAATGTTTATCCATATCAGTTTAGGAAACAGCCTTTCATCTCAGCACAATCAAGAACATCTATAATTAGAAGAATAGAACAAAGCATGAAAATGACTTGACTATTTCATTCTCAACATCTTCTAATAATTTTCCTTAACCTTGCACCACAGCAAACTAAGAGTCCTCATAGTCTCAAGTATAAAAGGTCTAGACTCAAAAGTCTTCTTTGCCAAGTCAAGCAGAAGCACTCTATGATCAGAATTAGTGCACCATTTGGAGTTGACCATAACACAGTCAAATCTCTCTTTGATAAACAAAGGCCCATTATCCATAAGCCCGCAAGAATTCTTCCCATGCCTAAGCTTCTCCCACCAGCGGCAGCCTATTCAATCATTGACTGAACAAATGGGCAATTCAGCAATAAATCCCTCTATTCGACAGTAAGCAGCGAGGATTACATTAATTGATTACCTACCAGTACCAGACTCTGAGATAACTTGAACATTCAACTAAAAAAAATTCCACAAAAAACATAAGCCATCAGAAAAGCCTTGAGGACTGTAATGGAATCAGTGAATCCCATTTTCTTGTAACCAAATCAGATGCACAATCGTGAATAACTCTAGTCTCAAGAATATATGCCATAACACTATTCTCAAGAATATATGCCACAAAGAAAGGCTTATGTCTCTTTATAAGCTTCTTTGTGACTCGTGAAAAAAAAATGTCTTGCAATTCCTCTACGATTCCACGTAATGATCTTCATATCAAACATATATATAGAAAGGTACTATAAGAAAACTCACAGTGAGGACCTCTATTAATGACTGTGCCGACCGCTACTTATTCTTCGCTAAACATGATCTTGCACTGCCTCTTGCCACATTTTTAGAAACACACTTCAGTTCTTTCCTAGGACACAAAACAGAACAACGTATAAATTACATCACTCGAGACCTCCAGCAAGTTTGGACCCTCCCTAGGGTTTTAGCAAAACCCTGAAATTCAATTTTGGTAAACATGGTTTACTTGCCCCAAGAATGTTAACCCTAACCAAAAGTAATTGCCATGCACCTGGCTCCTCCTCATTCAAAAATGGCAACTGCTTCGATGCTAACACACTACTCTTTGAATGTAAATCCCTTACTAAGGACGAGAACACAAATTCATTACCAACTGATTATAAAGAACAGGCGTTTACTGATAAAGAGGCCTGAGAGTAACAATTTTAGGGTTCAATGTTTCATGAAATCAAACAAAGTGTTCGAAGAAAAGGAAGAAAAAGAAAGCAAAGAAAATTCATGGGATGAAATCATTGAAGTAATTTTAAAAAGAGTTAATTAGCATTTGGGTCCTAAATTTTGGTATAGTAGATGATTTGGGTCCTAAGTTTGTCCATCTTAGTATTTGGGTCGTTGACCAGTTAGTCAACATAGTCAAGTAACCAAACCGTTTGGTAAGTTAAAATTACATTTGCCTCTCCGTTAAAGCTGATAAGTTATTTCAAGGAAAGGCTCCAACTTCATCTTCTGTTTATAATGGAGAGTATATATTCCTTCCTGTAGCAATTGATTTCGTAATCATCCTTCCGTTTTTATTAGTCCAAACCAAATCAGTGTGCGTTAAGATGTGTTGGAAGATATTATAAAATGATATTTTTATCAAACTAAATCTACAGCACCAAACGGGTGGGAGATCGATCCATGGAAAATGGACTTCTAACCTCAGTTATCGGTCTGTACCTGGCCAATATTAAATACAGTAGTCCTCTACTCTCTACCCACAGTCCGGAAGCATACATAAATTGATTTTCGATTGAAGGGGGCATAAATTAAAATTACTTCGAAATCTTAATAATCTCGAAATTGCTTGATTGATTGAAAACCAAATAATCTGGACTAATTCTGTAATCATCCTCATGACTTGATTAAAGGGTTTAACTTCTATGTATCTCTAACCAAAGGATTCTCATGCTCCAAAACTTGTTTTTTCCACTCTTGATTCATTGGCATTTATGATTCAAACCTATATATATACAAGCATATATGCTAGTTAAAATAATCTCCTTGATTTTTAATCAGTGATCTCTTTGTGGTGATGAAATTTTGATCATCAGTTCTTCATCAATTAGTTAGCAACATGCTAATCAGGTCCATGATGCTCATTGAATTAAATACTTACCGGTGGTCTGAGATTGATATGGTTTCGCTTTTTATTTATTTCTTCTTTTGTGGTATTTTTGATGAACATAACCGATCACACAGATGGTGATTAATTTAGTTTCTTAAAATAGTTGGCAAGCGATGATTTAACTCTGCACATGGGTGCAGTATTTAACTGAATGGTGAACGAATAACTGTTCTAACCGCCTAACTTAACTCCCCTAACGGTTTGGTTACTTGACTTAGTTGACTAACGGGTCAACGACCCAAACACTAAGATGGACAAACTTAGGACCCAAATCCTCTACTATACCAAAACTTAGGACCCAAACACTAATTTACTCTTTTTAAACCCTAAACCTCTTCATTCAAAAGACTGCGATATCTGGTGTTATGTTAGGATTATTGATGACATATGATCCATACTCGGCTTTAGCTGCTTCAGGTGGTAGGATGGGTGGTCGTGCTTTTTCTAGTTCTTCGTCAGAAAGCTCTACATCATCAACGTCATCACCTAGTTATTCGAGGGGAAGCTCTTCTTCTTCATCATCACATAGTTCTTCGTGGGGAAGCTCATCTTTTTCGTCATCGCCTAGTTATCGGTCATCTTCTTCATCATCACCTAGTTATTGGCGGTGGTCGCGAAAGTATTTTTTGCGAAAAAGGTCTTTTCGTAGTGAAGAAAGCTTCTGGAGCTTTCTTGGATCTCGAAAGTCTGCTCCTGGTGAACGGAAGAAGGCTTCTCGTAGTGAAGAAGGCTTCTGGAGCTTTCTTGGAGCTCGAAAGTCTGCTCCTGATGAACGGAAGAAGGCTTCTCGAGCTAGTGAAGATGAACCCAAGACCGCTCTTCTAAAGACGACCACTCTTAAAGCTCATGGAATTATAGGTAAACAAATCCACCACTTGCACTCAAACACCTCTATTATCTTCTTTTAGTGCAACAGTTGATTATAGGGAGAAGAGTCAAATTTCCAACTAAACATTTTGGACTCTAGACCTTTATTCTGGAAATACACCTTGGCACATAGAGGAGTGCGAGAGAGATTGATTCACACGATATAAAAATAAATTCACACGATTCAAAAATAAAAACGCATTATTTGATACTTTTACGAAGTAGTGAAGAAAACCTAGGAGTATACGTCTCCATTACTAATCTGGCATTGGGGCGCAAGTTTTGTCGTGAGATTAATAGATTATTTTTCACTTAACTTGCATGATATCGGTTGGCTAAATCGTTTCTTTCTCTTCTTGAATTTTGGGGGTGGCGGTGGATTTTTATGTACGTCCAGTTATTACAGTTTGTGTCATCTATTTGGTTGCTAAATTGCGTGCGTCTCAATTACGTGCGGCTCATGAGCAAAGACGGACGATGCAAAGCTTTAAAGAGCGAATAAAACAGTCAAGAGAAAGTTTTGATGAGCAAAGACGAAGACAGTCAAGGAAAGCTTTTCAAGAGCAAACACAGCCAAAACAGTTAAGACAAAGTCTTGATGAGCAAACACAACCAAAGCAGTCAAGACAGAGTCCTCATGAGCAAAGACAGCCAAAACATTCTAGGCAAAGTTCTGTAGATACTAAAAATGCAACCACTATAATCATGCTTCAGGTAACGTGTTCTCCATCTAATTAATGCACTAGCATATATGGTCGTTTTTGTTTTCTGATTGGTGTTCTTGCATGTATATAGGTTGCATTGTTGGGTGCTACAAGGTCACTTCAAAAGGATCTTGACAAGATTGCAGAAGTTGCAGACACGTCGACTCGTTCTGGTTTGAGTTATATTTTGCAAGGTGAAACTCCAATTTAATGTTTTCTCTCTTTTGTTTTTCGACATTTCATTGATGTCGATAGTTTGATAAGCAAGATTTTCCATAAGGGACTTGAGTACCAAGTTCATGATGGTTATGTGAAATTCTGCGTTAACTTTCTATCCCATAAGTTTATTTTATGCACGTGTTTATAGTTTTCTTCTGGCTGCAGAATCCATGGTAGCATTGCTTCGCCATATTGCTTATTGCTTCTCTAGTTACTCATCTGTAAGTTGAATTTGCCCCAAATTATATGTTCGTTCTTATATAGCATGATTGATTAAAGAAGTTCCATCCTTAAATTTCAAAACTTAAGTTTGAGTATGGTTCTCTAGGTGGATGTTAAGCCAGATAAAGTGGATGGTGAAAAACTCTTTAATAAGCTCACTATAGAAGAGCGTGCAAAGTTTGATGAGGAGACGCTTGTCAATGTGGACAATATCAAGAAGCGAAGCACCCCAACCAAAAATCCTAACGGGTTAAGCAGCGAGCGACTACATAGTGGTAACTTTTTTCCCGGAACGAATATAGCACAACAACCTGCATATATACATGATAAATGACATCTTTGACTAAATTTGATTTCCAGATGAC
>JAJJWW010009832.1:0-23966 GCA_023531295.1 Papaver armeniacum
CAATCAATCGAGGAAGAGTTAAATATTTGTATGGTGAGGAAGTTTATGAATTTCGAATAGTTCCCGTTCTTCGGCACTCCATTGTCTGATGAAAATAATTTTATTTCAAATTACTTTCAAATTATTTATAGTGTTATGTAACCCTAATTATGATGTAAACTTCATGTGCAAGCAACTTGGGAAACAAGACTTCTGGAAACTTCTAGAATCTTCTTTCACGGACTATACGGGCCGGCATGATTACGGGCTTTCCGTGTATTTTATACACGTTACAAAAAAGCATGTAGAGGAAGAATAATCGAGAAACTAATGCGGAAGAAGTAAATTAGATTTTAAATTATCGTCAGAATCTACCAATTCAACAGTCTAAGTTGAGTCATGCGGAAGCAGCAAATTTCTCCCACACGATACCCAATTCTTGTAGTAAGGTTTGATTAACGATGGAATGAAATCCCAGATACAAATGCGAGAATATCGTGCATACAAAAAGCTCAAACGTGAATGTTTAAATTGTGGGTTGATAAGACCATGGAAACTTCAAAAAACACCATTATTTCACAGATTTTACCTCAGCCGATTTCAAAGATCAAAACTCTTGCACATATCACGGTGGTAAATACATTAAACAATTTAGTTTTGAGAGGAGAAATCATTGTGATAATTTTGAAGAACCGTGCCTCTTATTTTGAGCTCCATGGGTAACTCAGATCATAAGAACCCATCTGATTCGGTTAATTTCAAGCAGGACTTCGCCTCACTTCCTCACAATGCTAGCTAGTCTCCACTCTCACTCTATATGCAAAACATCCACTTTGAAAACTTTAGGGTTTGGTTGGCTTATGTAAGGAAATTTGCCTGATTTACTATAATACCCTTGAACTAAACCAATGGATATATTCGATTGCAAGCCCAGTTATTACAATTTCCTCTCTAGATCTGCCCATCTATATTATATATTAGGGTTAATTCCATTTTTTGGATCATAAGATATTCATTGAGAGAAAGAAACATCAAATCTGATTTTTTTTTAAGTTCCTAACTTTCAGGACAAAGATAAATTGGGAAAAATTCACCTACTTATAAGGGATAGAGACCTGCCCGTAAAAATCAGGTTTCAATGTAATCGTTGATTTTTTTAATTTTTGATTGAACGGTTAACATGTAGCCTATGGCTTACGGGGAATGTTAACCGGCATATCTATCACAGACGGTTACCATTTTACGTAATGGACAACAGAAATTAGAATAACTAAGCCCAATATAGGTTTGGTCTAGTTGGCTTATGAAAACAACAGTGGCATAAACTTCATATGTGTTTTGAAAACTAGTCTTTTTTCTGAAAAAGAGGAGGCATCAAAGTTAATCCTCGGATCCAATCTCAACTGATTCAAAGGGAAGACGAAAAATTAAACTTATTTGAAATATAGTCTTTTTTTCTGAAAAAAAAAAACGTAGTAGGCCAGAAAAACCCAACAAGGCCTCTCAATTCCCCAGATTGAGGTAGTTGTTTACAGACATCAAAAATAAATCTTCGAATTGGTTATGAAAAAGATGGTCTAAGCTAAAATTAGATAAAATTATTGTTCAAGCAGAAGCCGTAGCTGTTCTACAGGCCAATGTGATGGCTTAAGAGAAAACCATTACAAACTTCTACACTGACTTGGATCCTAAGATGCATGATGTTCAATAATTACTCTTGAAATCAAATCGGTCAACTCCCTTGAATTCAAGAAGGATTTACACAAAGATGGATTATTGAACATCAAATCGGTCAACCCATTTTGTATCACAACTAATGCTAAGATGGAAACAAAATAAGATTGGGGAGAATGCAACTGACTTAATGTGTAAAGAAGCAATAAAATCTTAAGCATAAGACAAAAATAAATTCAATTCAATTGGGAAGTTTGATTGATATGTTAATATGAAAATTAAAACAAGGATATACAAATTCAAATTTACCTTGGAGCTGTAACAATCCATTCAATTACTGTCAAATCACAATCAATTAGCCGTTCTTTAGCTGAGTTCTAATCACTAAATCATTGATTAAGAAAGAGATCATTCTGAATCAATGGACACAACCAGTTTTGAACCATCTTCATCCGTTCAATCATCTAGAAATTATAAATTCCATTCACTTCATAGGTTTAATCATCTTAAACTCACATAATGAGTTTTTTCATAGCGACATTTGGACGATGAAATAATCTTCACACTTTCATATCCATCATTTCTATAATCAGACATATATGATCAGGTAGCATGGAATCTAACTTGAGAGGAGATATCATTGCGCTGCTAGATCAATCCAAAGGGGGTGTTCTTGTTTGTTCTTCTTCCACCACATTCCCATACGAAACCGCCGCCTGTCGCCCATTTACATGGCATGGTTGGTTTGTTCACGTTTGGTTTATGACGGCGTTATTGAGGGAAGAAGAGAGTTGTCGGGAGATCTGGAGATGGAGAAGAAGAGGAATATGTTTTAGGGTTTGTGTTTGATGGCATTATATAGCAAAATCAGTCAAAAAAAGTCAAGGTCAAAGAGACTCATAGCATCCGTATGTCACGGCCCAACTCATGAGATGATTATTATTTGTTCAAGGTTCATTCTTGGCAACAATGAAATTCAGCACGAAAGCTACATACCATGTCACTAGCAATTGTACAGACCACAAAATGAGGTGGAACTTCTAGCCAAGCCATGTCACTTTCTCAGTAAAATTCTTACACAACATTAAGTTGGATTCACTTTCTTAGTAAAATTCTTACACACAACACCATGATCAGATAGGTAGAGTTTAAAGCAATATATAGAGTCTCATAAGTCAGGATCATAACCAAGCTCATGAGCTCTGAAAAGTCGTTGGAGAGGGTTCATATCAAGACAACAATCCAAAAAAATAAAACTATGCAACAAAATTAAAATAAAAATTATCAGCCTTAATCAAACAATATACACCTATTAAGAAATCAGGAGTTCAGTAGCAGGAGTAAGAATGTTACTAAGATCCGTGAGAGAGAAACAATTTCTTGGAGAATCATTCATTATTTGGAAATTTTTGAGATCTACAAGCAAAGAGTTTACTTCGTAGTCGGCTGGATATTTTAGGGTATCTCTTTAGGGTATATATAAGAGACCTGGATCTAGATGGAGATCTTACGGTTAGAGATATTTTAGATTTTACTTCGTAGTCGGTTGGATTTATGGGTTTATGTTATATATAAGAGACTTATATGGAGATCTAACTGTCGGACAAGTTTGAGATTTTTACCTAGGTCTATATTGAAGGATTGGGAATTGTAATGTTTGGCTGAAAGATGGCCCGGAAATGGTCACCATAGCTGTCCTGTCAAATTCTTTCGTTAAGAAAACAAAACGTTTTTTCTTTACCGAAAGCATGGTTTTGAACAATAATGTACTGAAAACAAGTCCGGAAGAATATTACAAGACACATTCATAAAGTTAAATTGTCTCAATTAACCATGATTTAATAAATCACTATCATATCTTTGCATTTACACTCCCTCAAGAATTCAAAATATAAATTATCTTCATCAAAATAATTCTGAGTACATTTGTAAATAGGCAATATAGATCTTGATTCCTTCGGGAAGATCTTGATTTTATAGACACTCTCTATCAGATTCATTCTCATCAAATGATAAATGATTTCCATGCTAGCATTCAGTGAGGTTTGCATGAATAGGTCTCCAGATTCTTCTTCCTAGTTCATCAATTTAAACATTTACCACTCATCTTTGATCAATTTCCTGCTGTTTTGTCGAATCACATGAAGTTTCAGTAAATGAGAAAAAATTCATCCTGCAACTTAACCATCAAAATTATATTACAATTCAAAAAGCAAAAGGGAAAACAAACTCTGTTCTGCTTCACTATTGGAAACTCGTGTGGTTTATGCAATCAAAATTCAGACCATAAATTAAAACAATGAGAGGAAATATCATCGTGCTATATATCTATAAAATTCAGACCATAAATTAAACTCGTGTGGTTTAATCTTCCAGGGTATGCGTAATGCTTCCCATACAAACCAGAAATTACATTGGTAACAAAAACCCATCTGTAATCAGATCTGCGCCGCCGCCCCTGTCTTCTCTTCTCCACTTCCACTCTCTTTTTTCTTAGTTCCAATACAACAGTTGAGTCTAGGGTTTTATTTTTATAGACAGCAGCACAAGGATGTGAATTACCAAAATGCCCTTCAAATCTAACTTCTTTCTAGGCTAGGCCTTGGATTACACACACCCAAAATGCCTTGTCACTTTTGGTTCCACTTTTAGTGGAAAAAGTTGTTACTTAGGTGAATGTGAATTACTTCTGGAATGCAAAAGTTCATCATTTTATATGAAAAGAAGTCACGTGAATTCTTGTATGTTCATAGATATTTTGCTTGAAGTTGAGGTCAACCACTAAGAAGAAGGGCTCTTCACTTACCTCTAGAAAATGCGATAAGATGGGAAAAAAATTATTTCACTTTGGGGATTCAAAGTGACGGAAAATCCCTGTCCAGTAGTTCGAGGCTTGTCAATCGAGATTCCACATACATTATAGGCTGTACGTAAATTTTGGTGAACTCTTACATGAGCGCCTCTGAGTGTGTCTACGTGCCTTAATATCTCCTCAAAAATACCATCAAGAAGCAAATATATAGGTCGTTACAGAATTATCAATTGATGGACTTATCCAACTAATACATAACTAACAGGTAGCCACACATTGCTTAAAACTTCAACTAAAGCTAACAAGTCTTTAGTTTGCACACCCTCCCATAGCTGAGTTAAAGAAGATGCAGGTTCTGAGAGCTCTTGCGGGATTTCTTCAGATAACTCTATGTGAATAAACAACTGTTATCCTTCCATTCACTAGCTGGCTGATCCAAAGTGATTTACTTGATTTTACTCGCAAAATGGACAGACCAGCAACATCATTACACAACAAAGTCCATGAATACATAATGTTTGCAACCAATACTGAAATCAAAATGCGTCATTAAACAATGTACGATAACTAGAGGTGTAAACGTGCCGGCCCACATTGACCCATTACGAAGTCACGTGCTTCGCGTCTTTGCGTCTTTGGTGAGGCTATCTTGAGGAGATTCAGATGTCTTGTGCGCAAAATGGCGTCGTCTTTGTCTTTTACGAGAAAAATAAACGTCTTGTGTGCCGTCTTTGTGCTAGCACACTTATTTTATGTTCTCCAAAATAAATATTTTGAGATATTTTAGTTAGTACATGTATTATTATAGAAATAAATTAGCATATCGAAGATAAAATGTCGAGAAATTGGCTAAAACAATGATTTTTTTGTGAAATATGCATCAAATGTGATGTATTGTGTAGTATTTTACGCATGACGTGGCGTGTTTTATTCACGTGTTGTCTTTGAGGCTGGGCCGTGTGCTAACACGTGCCGCGTCTTGTCTTGGGCCGTGTGCCTATTTTATGCAGCACAGCCACGGCACATTAAACAAACGTCTTTGTGCCCGTGTTGTGCCGTCTTGTGCTCGAATTTTAACGTCTTTGTCTTTGTGCCATAAAACGTCTTTGGCCATTCCAATTTACACCTCTAACGATAACCATGTAATATCGGTATTACGTTTTAACATACCGAATTTTGTTGTCGACAGGAATCATTATTTTATGAGAGGAAAAATCATAGTTGCAATAGTGAAGGATTCATAGTGCCTCCGTATATAAAAGAGCTCCTCCACTAAATTCCCACACTATCACTAACCAAATGAGTAAAGAACCAGCAAACTTTCAGCATGACAACCAATATAAAAGCTAAGTCTCAATTTACCAGCTGATCAGTTTAATTTTGTAATGGTAAAACTACGATCTCAATCCAAGTAACAGTTTTGATTCATATGTTCAGAAGGAAAAAAAGGGTACACATCCGAATTACCTTGGAGCTTTTGAAACTATCCTGAAATCATTTTAGTGGGAGGTGATGCGTTGGTGATATTGTCGCATACTACCACATGAGACCGTTCATCATCAGGAATCTCCCTTTCTAGAAATTAAATGGATGTCTCCCTTTTCAACTACAGGAACCATTTCCATATGCCACACAAAAAAAAGGGAGTATTTCAGCTAGAGGAAACTTGGTTTTGAGAGGAGATACCATAATGCTCAAGGGTACTGTAGTTGTTCTTCCTCCTCCACCAGATTCCCATATGAAACCACTTACTATTCTGCATCTCATTGTAGATCAACAATTACCAGAAGAAGATATATGAGGAAGACTTCGATTTTGTCTTCTATAGTGGGATTTGATAATTTTTATGGTCCAGGATCTGTGGCGGCTTCAGAGAGAGATTTGGAGAGGAGGATAACGAAGAAGAATGTTTATGGTTTCGTTTGGTTGGTGTTAAATAATAAGTTCGGTCAAAGAAAGTCAAAGAAAGGTAAGGTCATGTGACTCATAGTCTCTACTCTAGGTACGATCCAATAAGTTGTCCAGGTCCTGATGTAAATTATTCTAGACCTCAAATGCGTGCTTCTCTACGATTTTGCGGGTTCTTAATATGCAGTCGTATACAGTTTTCCTGGCTTTTATCTGACTCATGGTTTAGTAAAATGATGCAATTGATCCCTTGTCATAGACACAATTAATCATAGTATGATGGACTTTATACAATCAAGTCACTAGACATTATACTACCTGGCGAGATTGGGGTATACCCAAACTAATTGGGTATACCCAATAAGACAAAATAGGGTCATTTTGAAGTAAAAGAAGCCACCCCTTAGCAATATATTTTCCCAAATGGCTAATATATCCTTGTTTAATTAACACTAAAAAATCTGATTAGCTTAATTAATTGAGTTTAGATTGATTAATTGAGTGGATTAAAACTTATGAATTGAAATTTTGTTTTTGATTGAACTTATTTGGGAAGATTTTTATGAAAAAAAAATTGTTTTGAGAAAATCTTTTGCAACGGAAATGAAAGCACACGACCCAAACACTTCTAAAAAGGATTGCAAATTGTTATATGAAATCATACTCAAAATTAGATCAAAAATCAACACTTTCGGTTACGAAAGTATAAAAAGTCGGCAAGGTCGACGAATGAAGATCATGCCGGCCAAAGTTTATTTTTTTGACACACGGGAGACGTCGAGAAAAAATTTATTAGCGACAAGGTCTTCAAAAAATACCCCGAATTTGTTGAAAAAACATTGGCCGGCAAGGTATTTAAAAAATACCCTTCCGGCTGTTTTTTGGCCGGCAAGGTATTTTAGAACTACAGTAAAGTTCAACAATCAGAGTTGCAAAGATGTGCAAGTAAAAGAAAAATTCCAGAAGTAAAATGCTAAGGAGCTTGTTAATAATCAGTTACGGTTAAATTTGTTGACAAGAAGAGGCACACAGGATGAAACCTACGGCTAATAACCCCACTGCATAATAATCGTAATTTGTAGCTTTCTTCTTGTAACTTAAGTTTTTTTTTTTTTTTTCCCAAAATCCACATATCATTTATCACCGATCTTCTTTACATAAAATGCAAGCACACCCACAGCTTAATCAAGATATCGGGGCATCACATTCCAATAGAGGGGCGAAACTTAATATGACAAAAACGGGTCACCCATAAGTAATTTCAAAAACGCCGGTTCACCATGATGCTTCCTGCAGTATTCGTAGTAGGGGTGCTGCTGGTACTACTGGTACAATTTGTCCAGCTAATGGTATGGTTGTTTATCGTAGTCCAACCGTTGTTGTGGGTAATGGTACTGTTGCTCTTGCTAGAGGTAGTACACTCGGCTGTTTCACAGAAAATCAAAGGATTTGTTCCTTTTATATACGCCATTAAAAAACACCAAATAAGACATATGGAGCTAGAAGAATATATAGATTAGCATACCTGAGATCGTTATGAAAAAACCAGGTAAGATGATCAGGTATAATAAAAAAAATCCGGCAGCTGCCATTTTCTTCATCTCTCTTCTTCTTCTTTTAATCTTCAAAGTTTATGAATTAGCTAGGAAAAAGTAGAAATCCACACATGAGTCAAGCATTACATTTATTCTTCGTAAGTAAAAATGACGTACAAAAGAAACTACAGCATTTTTATAGATCAATAAATCCACACATGTATTTAGACATTTTATCTGGTTGATAATTAATCATTCCTTTTCCTAAGGAAATTAGCCATTTTTATTCGGACACACTAAAACAGCTGATTAGGAGACACAAACTTAGAATCACATAAACGTACTTTGAATCTCCAACACCACCATTTCACATGTTCAAAGTATACCGATATATCTCTAAATTTGACTCTAAATTTGAAAGCACAGATGCAGAATTAACAAAAGGAAAAAAGGCAGTAAGCACTTTTACTAATTAGTTTATTATCATTAATCGAATTCGTAAATATGCCTAGCAGAACCTCATTCCAACAGCAACATAATCTTTCCTATCTTTCCTTCAACCTAAATTTCAAAGAAGCCATATCAATATAAAGAAAAAACCTTTACAAACACATGTAATTAGCACCGTGAAATCCCATTAACGTGTTAATACCAAAATTGCCATCAAAATTCCCAAAGGGCTTCACATCAACCATGATATTCAGCAAGAAACTTCCAGTCCATATATCATTTCATAAAAGGGGGGTCTTATTGTGTTTTTTGTTACACATGTGTCTTATTGGGCTGGAGTAGATATGGAACTCGTGAATGCATTATGGCTCCTACACTTAATTAATGAGACAAGGATTTAGTAAACTCAGAGACTAAATCTATTTATACTTTCCAGCTGCTCCTAAAATATGGAACTACATGTCTGCATCAAACTGTAACATCTCCTGCGCATTATTGTGACTCTCCGTTTGAAAGACCATTCTCTAGAGCACGAACCAGGTTTTCAAAGTACGTCCTTGTGACACTGGTCAGATCAACTAGCAGTGGTATTTCTTTAAATATCTCTTTTTCAAAATTGAAAGAGATCACAACTTTCGAGGCGTGGGCTCCTACTGAGTCAATTCTTGCAATCCAATGGATAGCTCCATTAAAAGTCAGTTGATGAGATCCATTAACAAGCACTTGACGACACACACAGTTATTGCAAGAAAGATCATATGGGATGTGATCCATTCTTCTCCATGAATTAGATCCTAAGGTGTACATCTGCACTTCACAACCACGTTCATCTTTGTATCCCACAAAGCTTATAACCTTGTAATCTTCCATCTTAAAATCATAACAAAATCCATATTTTATATAACTAATATCATTCGATGATTCAATGTGTCTTAGCAGGGGTAATTTCTTATACTCTCTTGTACAAGGATTCCAAAGGAAAACTGGATCCATAAACATCCGCGCTCTTACGCAGACTAAACCATGACAATACCCTAACACTTCCATTTCATGTGTCACCCTCTTAGACTTAAGTGGATCTTTGACAGTAACAAGACCATTAGACGCAGATGATAACGGATCATAACGTAACATGCAAATGTCTTTGTGAAAATTGGAATATGAACTAATCACCAAACTAAGCTTTTTCATTCCAAGAACATGATTCAAATGCATTTTCACAAATCTAGAATCCGTCAATAACCTACACCAGTACTTACTCACACACCTGTATCGCCCAATCGACTTTACGGGTAATCTAACAAGGATGTTTAGTACGATATCTTTATGCAAGTTATTCATCATTAACTGCAATATAAACAAACCAAATTGAAAAAATATCAAAGGTCTGCGTTTCATACACTTAACAATTACAAAACATCAGCTTATAATATACATTAAGTAACACTTGAATCCGAAATTAGCTCGAAACCCATGATTTTTTTAGCTCTAATTCTTTGATTTCAACATAAATTTCAAAAAATGTAAGTGTGAATTAGAGAGAAGAGAGTACCTGCAAGAACCAAATCCACTGCAGTTGCAGAGGGACTAAAAGGAAACCGAGAAGATGAATCGGTTCAAATCGAGATGAACTGCCAAGAAGAAATTAAACTTTCAGAGAGATTGAAGAGGAGTATGTATGAGATCTGAGAGGAAGAATAATATTTCGGGAAGGCAATTTGCTTCTGATTAATTTTACCCTAGGGGGTTGAACCGGTGGCCATCGATTTGTTGTCCATGAGAAATGGATAAGGGTATCTAAATATAGTACAAAGACTTGATTACCCTCACATGTGTACATTTCATTATTTAATTTTATTTATTTTTCTAATTCTTTAAACGAAAGGGCTGTGGGTTTTAATCGTTAGCCATCAATTTGGTGTCAAGAGGTCGACAAAAAAACTCAAAATTTACGACGGTCTTTAACAATAGGTCTAAGAGTTGTTATTTGACTGTGTTATTCAATTTTAATAAATGAATGCGGATTCATGTATTTTGAATTAATTTATGTTTTATTAAAAACATTTAGGGACCGTTGATGTTCGACTATGAACTCAATTTTGGAAAAATGACTCCCATTCGATGAAATTGAATCGGAAACAAAATTAAAAAAAGATTAGAATGACATGTGGCGCATGCAAAAAGCGGGACTTGCATTTTCAATTCAACTCACCATTTTTTTTTTTTGAGGAGAAAGGTTAAGTTTTATTAAAAATAGAAAATGTAACAAGGCTAAGAGCCCCCAGTTTACAGTCTCTGAGACCTATTACATTTTATCAATCACTACCTTCTGACGAGTTATAAAATCTCTAAAAGTTAAAAATTTGAACCATTGTTTTCCCCAAGTGTAGATCAAAAGTTTAACCTCATTGATAATTTCTTCCTTGCCATTGGTCTCTTGTTTTCCGTTACACGTCTGTTGCGCTCATTCCATATGGCCCAAGAGATTGCAAATATTATTAGTTGCCAAATTTTTCTTCCCCTATTTCTGCCTCTTCTGAATTTCCAAACTTCCAACTGCATAAAGATGTTCATTCCTTGTACTCATCTGACATTAAATCCCCAAAGAAAGTAGTTCCAGATTTTGTGAGTGAAATCACAATGCAACAACAGGTGAGTCACAGATTCTTGATGAGAATTGCATAGTGCGCATATGCATGTTGGGGTTGACAACCTCTTCTTATCAAGTTGTCCTTTATTGGAATTGCATTTGAGCGGTGACCACATAAAAAAATTGAACTTTTGAGGGACATGTTGGATCCGAGATGCATGAAATGGATTTGAGTTGCTATTGTCCGGAAGTTCTTGCACCAACCAATCATAACAAGCTTTGACAGAGAAGCCACCATTTAGTGAACATACCACTTCATCTTCAGCAATAGCAACTAAGATTGGAGGGAATCCTAAGTCTTCAAACAGGGATAGCATTTCAGGAATCTCCGTGGAGGTTAAGTTTCTCCTGAGTTTAAGATCTCAGGCTGCATTGACCACCACTTCTTTTATGACAACATTTTTCTGAGTTGAGAGCTTGAAAATGTTAGGATACTTGATCTTGAGAGCCTGGTTGCCACACCATTTATCCCACCAAAAACTAACAGCATCTCCCTTTTTAATTTCAGTGACCACAACATTTTCTACTAACATTTTATGTTTTTGGATACCTTTCCAGATGCCTCTTCCTTGAGAATTGTTTGAATCTTTGACCCATAATCTTGTTGTCTGAGCTTTCATCTTCTCTTGAATTACTCCTCTCCATAGAAGTTTCTTTGGAAATTTAATTCAACTCACCATATAGAAGGCCTTCCTTCGATCGATCGATAATTAAAAGACTAGAGTACCCTAACCATATTGTGACATGTTATCATATTTATATGTAATTATTCTCATTATTTAATTTTATTTTATTTGCTAATTTTTCAAACAATATATTTTTAATTATTTTTAAATAGTTTCTTTTATAATCTTTTCTATTTTTACTTTTTTTTTTCACGATGTTTTACGCAGTCTTCATGGTCGATCACTTAAATTCTGGGTAAAAATAAATAGACGCATCACGGTTTTAATTATAAAAAAAAGTTCATAGTCGTCATCGTTATAAAATTAAAACATAACGATTCTTAATTTTTTAAACAACAACTGACCATGAAAAGTCTTCACGATTAAAGTTTACATAGACCTTGTCGACTCCTTTTAAGTCATCATGGTATAAATTTGTCGACCAATGCTCTAATTGAATTATTGGAGGCTATTTTATATTGTCATGGTCTTAAAATCTTTAAATAACAGTGGACACATACGATTTTTCACTGCCACCGTTATTGTTCTTAATTTTAACCATGACGACACTTTCACCTTTTAAAATAAAAATTGGCCATGAGGAGTCGTCACAGTCCAAATTTATAGACCATAATAACTCTTTTAATCGTCATTGTTTAAATTTATCGGCCATGAGTCATATTGTTAACTTGATGAAAAGTTTCCATGGTCATGAGTCAGTCCCTTGACGACATTTCGTCAATATTTCGATAAAAATATCAAAACAAACAATAAAAATTCAAAAAATAATTTTTTTTCTTATTTTTTAAAACCAACTTTTCTAAAAATTAGTTGTTGGGGAGAATAGCAACAAGCTGGGCACCAACGCCTTTCTGGATTACAATCCCTAATCTATGAAAGAAAAAATTGTTCTTCTTAGCATTAGCAACAAATTTAAATATATAATTTTGCATCCTCTTCAAGAATTAAATATTGTCTTCTCCCAATTCGCCTAGTGTCGAAAAAGCCAAGATACCGATCACGTGCCCATGTAACCTGCAGATGTTAAGATATTTAGTACGTTTACGTGCAAACACATTAGCTATAGAAAGACCGGGACGAAAAGTACGAGATATTAATAAAATTAAAATTAATTATTGTTTTTACTAAATGATATAAAAATTATTAAAAGATACTAAATTGCCTCCTCCGTTTTTGAATTAAGTAAGACTAACCTTTATTAAATATATATATAAGGACAAATTAGCCATTATAAAAATTATATGGACAAGCGTTTATACAAATTATTTTCGGTCCGCGAGTTATAACCCCAAAGGTTTCACTATCCGTCCACAAAAAACCCATCAAAACAAAAGTAACAGAAAAACCCCAACAAAACAAAAGTAACTTCTTATTTGTAGTTGATGAAACCCCAAAGAATTTGATGAAACCAAATTTTGGTTTCATTATAAAATTTGATGAAACCAATTTTGAAATTTGGGGTTTTTGTTTCAATTTTTAAAAATTTGGGGTTTTTGTATCAATTTTGTTTAAGATAGAGTTTTAATGGATCCCAACATTTGAGTGGGGTTTTTATATCACAAGTTTGGTCACCTTGGGTTTTTATGACTAGTTTTGAATTTTTTTAAATGATCTTAATTTGTTTTATTCACTAGGCTCCGGTTAAAACCGAAAGCCCCCAATAAACCCTAGTTTGTCGTTATTTTATTAATTTGTATTCGCGTGGTCTTGAAAACATTGCACGTGTGTAATAAAATTTATTTATTTTACATTTATCCTGAAAATTAAAATCCAGGCGTGCTCGATTACTCGCCAAATGTCTTCCTTGGTGAGAAACTTACAATTAACTTAAGAAGCGAGTAGTGAGTACTCGCAAGGAAGTCGCCCGAGTATGCCGAGTTTGGCAACTTAGGTTCTGCAGAGGATGACCATCGACATCTAATTGGTTAAAAAGATCAAAACCAATAATTCCTGGGTGAAAAAGACATGTAAAATTTGATACTGTTTAAATGGACGAGAATGTAAAAATAGCTAGGATGTAAACAGTTTCATCCTCACTTTCAAATATTTTTTTTTTATTTTTAATTTACATCAGGATGCATCCAGTTTCATCCTCACTCTTTTTTAAATTTAAGCCTTCATGAATCCAGTTTTATTCTTGCTATTTTTTTTTGTCCATTTCACCCATACTAATTTTTACTCGTCCATTTAAACCATGTTTTAAAAATATTTGGACAAATGACTCTTTTTCCGAAAAAAAATCTACGTAGTTGTATAATCAAGTGAACCGTGTAAATTCGTAAAGACTAAAAGATTTTGCAACATTTGAATCCCTGACTTGATAAGCAGAGATGAAAATATTAAATTCAGGGTCGGCCCCGAAATTTTACTATCGAGGTAAATTTGTTGCCCTATCGAGGTCGGCTTTGCTTGATAAAATGAGTTTTCACCAAGCTGGAAGCTAGAGCTAGCAATGGATGCTCCCGGCCTCTTTCCTATTAATTAAAAACAAAATGTTTATAATACTCCTTTGTCCCATTATTAGATGACCTAGTTGGAGTTTGCACAATTCTCATGGCAAAGAATGAAATAAGTGTTTTAAAGAATTTTTTACAACTATATCCTTGTGGATAATAACTTGTAAAATTTCGAAATCATTTAACTCTCAAACTATGCCATAGATTTTCGTAAACTTTGTACCGTTGAAAATCATTTTAAAGCACCTACGTAACGAATATAAACATGGATATCAAATTATACATATTTCTTATGATAACGATAATCAATCAAAAGGACAATTTTAGAAATATCCTTTTATTTAATGAGATATGTCAACTAATGGTGGGACAAAATTTTAAACCAAATAGGTCATCTAATGATGGGACCGAGGAAGTATAAGTTTTGAGAAGAGAACCAAACTGATAAGTCTATTATTAATAGCTGAAAACTGAAACGGGCAAACTCGTAGAACAAACATAACTTCGATACTTGCTGTGCAGAAAGATTTCGATGATTCTTTGGGTATATTTGGCTGTTAAAAAGAGAGATAATTTTGGTTTAATAGACTAGGGAAGAGACGTAGTGTTATGTGAAGTGGATTTGTGTGTTCATAAGTTTACCATTAGCGGCGTCAATTACATCACCTTGCACAAAGAAGATATAATTAATAGGTATAGATAGAGGTGTAAATTGGGTTGTGCCAGCACGAGCACAACCCAGCACAGCACGCTAAAATTTGAGCATAGCCCAGCCCAGCACGTGACTTAGCCCAGCACGGCACAACACGTTAGTTAAATGGGACGTGTTGGGTTTGACTAATTGGCACAGTAGCACAGCACAGCACGCGACACGGATAAGCACGTGGCCCAACACATTAAGAGAGCACGTCATAACATGTACAAATACACCATATAACAAGGCATAATACATCACATTTTTTGTATATTTCACAAAAGAGTCACTATTCTAGCTAGTTTTTAACATTTTATGTTGGCTTATTTATAACAACACATATAATACCTTAATATTTGGAAAATATATTTCAATATCGTTGTTATAATGTAGTCACCTATATTTAACTAGAACATTAATTTACATGACAATAATCCAATTTTATATTTAATGGGCTATTTCTTTTTATTGAATAAACTTGTTAATTTTATTTGAAATAATTTCAAATGATATGTTGTCTAATTAAATTCTTGTGATAATGTCCACTTAATGTATACATTAAGTGATTTCAAATTGTTTATAGCACGTGTGCCAACACGGCACAACACGACACGTTTATTCGTGTGCTGTGCCCGTGGGCTGTGTTGTGCCTAGCTTTTGACTGGTAAAGCACAGCACGGCACAACACGTTTACATCGTTGGCACAGCACATCACGGCACATGACACGTGAAGCACGCGACTTCGTGTGCCGGGCTGTGCCGGGCCGGCACGTTTTACACCTCTAGGTATAGAGTCCAATGGTAAAAATACATTTCAGCAAATTTGATTGAATTGATTTTAAGTTTTTGTCCCAAAAATGCAACTTTAGGGATCAGAGGTTTCAGAACCGGTTTTTCTGAATCATATATTATACACGGTTTCAGAACCGGTTCCTAGCGTATATTCGTTCTTCTACTGTATTTGCAACCGCTAAAACAAGAATATGAGCAAGCTGATATTTTCTAATTTGAATGAATAAAGCATAACAAAAATAAATCGATGCAACTAGAGAGGAAAATAGAGGACTCAATAAATATTACTTGGGTACCCATACTACTTGGATTCCAACAAATCGCTCGGAAACATACACACTACGATGCATTATGGCTCCTACACTTAATTAATGAGAGAAAGGATTTAGTAAACTCAGAGACTAAATCTAAAATACTATCCAGCTGCTCCTAAAATATGGAACTACACATGTCTGCACCAAATTGTGACTCTCCATTTGAAAGACCATTCTCTAGAGCACGAACCAGGTTTTCAAAGTATATCCTTGTGACACTGGTCAGATCAACTAGCTTCCTACGGAAAGAGTTGAGGCTTTCTTTGGGTTCATCACAATTTTCCTTGAGAAAGGTTTGTAATTCCACTCTTGCACATCGATGGAGTGTTTCCAACTCAGACTCAGCTTTATCTTGCATATAACCAAAGAGATCTGTTTTGTCCTTTTCACTTTTAGGTAAATAATATCCATAGGCATATGTCCACTTCAGAACACGTCTACATTCAATGATCTGCAGCCAAGCATCTGTAATAAACTCAAGCTCTGAATCAGCCAAGCCATATCTGTAGCTAAGCTCCTTTGAAACCTCAGACCGCACTTTCCGCAAGCGTTCAACTGCCTCTAGCCTTGACTTCTGTTGTTCTGTGAATCTTTCGTAGGAAAAAGCATATCTATCCAAGTAGTCTTTAGCTTTTTTTTGTATATTTTCTTCCTCGTCATATCGGCCCCTTGCTTTATCTTTCTCATACATACATATTACACGCAGAATAACCACCTGTACTCGCCGTATGAATCGACCAATCACCAAGGCAGAGCCAGCAGAAGTTAAACCTGCAAGGGTTTAAACAGTTCATATGCAGACACCCCACGTCTTTCTGAATTGGTCGTCTGCACTTTGGACAAGACTTGGAGTTAGCTAATATCCAAATTACGTTTTCAGACTCAGCACTATTTTTCACGCCCCACTTGTGCACGGTATCGCAGTCCACTGGACGATGTGCATCCTCAACACAATTCCAGCAAAAGCTATGTCCGCAACGGCAAACAACATCATAACTTGAACTACCAGGGACGAATTCAACAACAAACTCACAGCCTGGACTAGGACACCGTTTGGTCCTTTTCTTATCTTCGTCGTTATGAGAACTATAAAGGTAACGACAATACTTCTTCCTGTCTTCATCAGAAACCAATTCGTTAACCATGTCTTCACCAACAACACAAGATGGATCAGGACATCCCAATTTCAAACTCCCAGTTCCGTCACTAATCTTTAAGCTATCCTTAACATATTGTGTCCAGCACACATTACAAAAGAGATGTCCGCAAGTAGTAGCCGCACAGGTCAAATCGCGAGGGAACTCATCTAAGCAGATCCTGCACTTGATATTAGTATTCTCGGTGTTTTCAACCGGAACTTCAACTTCCTCTTGCTTCCCTAATAACCCAACATCCTTGCGAACTGTTTCTTCGTCGGAAAACCAAGCAATCTGCGCTTTATTAACATCCCAGTTGTAGTATCGTAACAAGGTGATAGCTGATACTCTTGGAATAGAAAGAGTATTAGCTACCTGTCTAATAACTGCTTGCTGCATCAGAATGGCATACCTGTCCTCCTGACGATCATCCTCGGTTTTAGCTGCATCACGATATCTAATCGCCTCATCCAAATCAAAACTATCCTTACCACCACAAGGAACATCGATACGCCTACGCTTCATATCACCACTAGAATCACCTTTAACACTCTTGTGCTCATCTTCTGAATCCATTCTTCTCGATATTTTATCTAACGACCTCTCTCAATCCTTGTGTATATATATATCATCACTTCATTCGTGTAGTGGAAAGCTTAAGCATGTTGATCCTTTACCTACGTTGTTGCTTATTATATGCAATACGAGGTTTGATTTTCATTTTCAAGATTAATCAATCAAAGCCCGTGATCAATAATAATTATGATTAATTTTCTGAAGATTATATGTTAACCTAGGTTTGTAGTTTGAGTCAGTACCTTCCAATTCTAGTATTGCAAAAATACGGTCAGTCGTCATTCAATAGATGACGTATTGGAAATCAACCAACGATTCATATGACTGACGTATTGCAAAAATACGGTCAGTCATCATTTCAAAATAATTGAGATGGATTAGTAACTACCGTGACAAGATTAAAACAGACCTAATTAAACAAATTGATTTTCAAATTGTTTTCAATGCTGAACATCACCGAAATAAAAGCTAGTAGCATCACCGGTAAATGGCTTGAGGAACATCGAACATTTATTGAAGTATAGAAACGGATGTCGACTGGCAGCTTACCCATTTTTACGATCCCATGCATAACAGTGGGATCTCTCTCAGCAGAGTCGCCATAAGTGATAACATCACTTCTTTGCTTATGTACATAACAGGCTAAAAAGAAAAGAAAAAGGGTCATGATGCTACCCATTACCCAAATTCGAAACTCGGCAACCCCAAATTCTTTACCGATCACACAAAGTGCACGGTCATTCAACTTTCAACCAAATTTGACAAGAAAAGTTCACGGTCATTCAACTTTGAACCAAATTCGAAAAGAGAAAATGGGTCATTTGTACAAAAAAATTTAAAACACGGTTCAAATGGATTTGAGTAAAAAATACGGGTGAAATAGCCAAAAAAAAATAGCAAGGATGAAACCTGGATTCATCCGGCTTATACTTAAAAAATAGCAAGGATGGCTGGATTCATCCTGTGTAAAATAAAAATAAGAAAAAAATATTTGAAAATAGACAAGATGAAACTGGTTACATCCTGCCTATTTTTAAATTTTTGTCCATTTAAACAGTATCTTTTTAATTTTTGGCTATTTAAACTGTATCAAAACCTAAGTATCTTTTTCACCCAGAAATTGTTGATTTTGGTCTTTTTGACTAATTTTGTGATTCGAAAATCGGCAACCCCAAATCCATTTAAAGTAGTATACCATGAAAACATAAAAACATATACCCTAAAGCCAAAATACGCAGCCGCCTACGGAGTAAAACTCACTTTGCTCAGAATTTTTATTTTATTTTTGTTGCACAGGGTTTTTTGGACTGTTTTCATGAGTAGATCCATCTTCGAATGTGATAAACAAAGCATGAAGTATTACCATCAGGAGGATTTGGAACTTTTTGCCTCCGTCGTCTCTGTTGCGGAAGATGGAAGCACTAAAAATCTGTCTCTTTGATGATTAAGATCATCAAAACTAAATCATGACCAATTTAAACATCTTCTACAACTACAACAACATACAGCATGATGATTTCTCCTCTCTAGTAAGTATAATACGGTTATTCCATGCATTGATCAGCCATTTTTCAGAAGCCGGTCAAATGTCCAAACAACGGTATAATTCCAACAGTGCATCTGGGAACAAAAGTGATAGGGGAATGCAAAAGTTGAAATACCAGATGCATTTAGACGTAAACGAAATTTGTGGATGACAAAAGCTACTTGAACTCTTGGAATGTCTGTGTTTAGTTTTGCATCCAAGATCTGTGTGTTTTAAATTTTAATTTATTTGTTTTTATAAGAAATTTTGTATCACAAATTTGTTGTTGTGCTGGATCAGAATTTCCTTGGTTAACCTTTATGTAACAGAAATTGTGAGCAACTTGGAAGTAAAATTTTTCCTGTTGATTGAAGCTAGTTTAATTTTTCGTTTTCCCTAAGAAAATCTGCTTTAAATTACTGCGCAATCCGTTTATATGATAGATCTCAAGTGAAAACAGAAAAAGCAGAGTAGGACTTGGGTAATTTTAATGGCTGGTTCTTCTTCAGATGATACTGTTAAACTAAATTCTACTACTAGTCACTACAAGAAAAATCGCTTTTAGTGGCAAAATATTGTGTCACGAAAACCAATTTCTTCGTTGCAAAAAGTATTCAACGACGCAAAAAATTTCATCACCTATAGTGAGTCGTTGAAAGTGTTCTATGACGTCCTTAAGAAATTGTCACCGAATTTTTTTAATTAGAGACATAAGTCTTTTTGCCACCAAAACTATCTTTTTGTGAGCAAACAAAATTGACACTGTTCATTAATTTTGTGACGAAGAATTCGTCACTCTAGGTATTTTTGGTGAGGAAAATATTTTATCACTTAAAATAACTTTAGCCGCGAAATTTGTTCGTCTCGAAATATACGTATAGTAAAGAAACAAATTCGTCACATAAATAGTTTTAGCCGCGGAATCTGTTCGTCTCAAAATATACTTATAGCGAAGAAACAAATTCGTCACCTAAATAGTTTTAGCCACGAAATTTTTTCATCCCTGAAAAAATAATGGTTTAGCAGCGGAATAACTTCCGTCTCAAAATAAAAAATCAATGACAAAATTTAGTCGTCTCTAAAAGTACGTAGGATGACCAATTAGGATTGTCTCTGTATGGTCATTTTAATAACGAATATCATCGTCTCCAAAACAACTTTACCTGCAAATATAGTCGTCTCCAAAATATTTTTTCAGACTCGTCTCAAAAATTATTAGAGATACAACCATAACTATTTTCTCATCACACCAAACTCGTCACCATTTTTTCTTTGGTGACTAGCCTAGATTTATTATTACACAAAAAATAAATATAAACAAATAAACATTTAAATAAATAATATAAGTTGAATAAAAAATAATTACCCATTAATATAAGTTGTTTATACAAGATCCAAACTAGGAAAAATCTGATAAATGAACTCTACCAATAAATAAATAAATAAACATCACTACTAGAAAAGAAAAGAAAAAAATACTAAGATTAGAACATTAATGTGACTGCATTCAACTTTTTGATAACCTCATTTTGGGCGCATATTTGCTCTTCCTGAGCTTGAATTCTATCAGCCTGCGCTTGAAGCATCTCATGAATTCCTTCATTGTTAGAAACAGTGGTCGCATGGACTAAATAAAAGTTTTTCATGTATGGTAAGGTAAGTAAGAGTGAAACTAGTGATCACAACATCACGTGAAGGTGCAGCACTAATGGTTGGTCTTTAGACAAGCATGAGAGTTACTGGAACACAAACAGAATATGAGCTTAGAATTTATGAGGGTGTGGTCATTAATGAAAATAACAATCAAATTCGTGTTTCAATTAGGTAATATAGAATATTGAGTTTGCGCTTAATCGTGCCCACAACAACTAACAGAAATAAAACATTAGTATTGTATACTTACCAATTGATTCCTCTAAAAACTTCTTTAACATCTGTAGAGAAGTGTCCAGATGAACTAATTCTGAAAATGTAAACCAAATCAATGTTCAACTTTAAGGTTTAATACACTAATCTACGGGCAAAAAAACAGATAACATATATGCATAACTTGACCCTGTAAATCAAGGAATCCCTATCGTGGACTTGTTTTTCACTCCAAGACTTGTACCTGAGTGCTTCTATAGAACGAACTATTACCACAAACTCGTTTGCGAGTTTGGGACCATTCTCGAATAGCGGCTCACCATTTAATTCTGAGAACATAACAACCAATTTCCCTTTGTTAGCATTCATCCATACATCTAGTGCAAGCCCCCGTGTCAATCCCACGTTCTTTGGTGTGGAGGTTATATCTATAAAGACGAAATTATCATTTCTGTATGCAGGTGATAAATATTTGTAACTATAAACCGCGTACAGTAGTAAAAGCACTTCGCTGGTTGCTGAGGCGCAAACCATCCTGCGAAAATTATTACTCCCTCCGTCCCTAATTAGATGAGCTACTTGTAGTTTGCACAAATTTTAAGGCAAGGAGGAAAGTGGAGTATATTTAAGTATTTTTTTACAATTATACCCTTATGGGCAATAATTAGTAAAATTTAAAGCGATTTATCTCTTAAATTATACCACGTTTTTTTATAAACTTTATACCGTTGAAAAACATTTAAAACACCTACGCAATGAATATAAACATGACTATCAAATTAGACATATTTCTTATAGAAAAAATAATCAATTAAAAGGGTAGTTTTAGAAATATCCCTTGGTTAGTGAAATAGCTCATCTATTTGTGGACAAAACTAAAAACCAAGTAGCTCATCTAATTAGGGACGAGGAGAGGGAGTATGAGTCTTGGCGCAGTTCTGTAAATGCTGTGAGCAGGTAAAATGGATCCTCTACGGCCCAAGAGTGAGGTCTCTGTGGGTTAAAAAAAGACCTTCTATTGCCATGAGTCCATGACAAAGGAATTGGCTAACTTATGAATCGTAGTTCTATTGAATATAACTTTTTCATATCTAGTTACTAGTGAATTGACATACTACAAACAACGTAAACAGACACAATAAAAATATAACTAGCAGGAGAAACCAATCATTTAGCAGAAGATGTAGTGATAGGTACCGGCGATAGACCTTCTTATTTTTCGCACCACCATATTTCACCTTTTTTGGTCCCTGAACTAACAAAAAAAAAAAAAAAAAACACAAAATCAGTAACATGGGGTTGGTCGTGAGAGAGTTTGGGTGCTTTTAGTATATTTAAATCCCTGGGGATTTGGAGGGAGGTTGAGAGAGTATATGCAGTTTAGGAGAGTTTAGGAGTTTTTAGTCTAGGGAGTTTGAGAGAGTCTAGGAATTTCGGGGACTTTATTAGAGGGAGTTTCTATGGATTCAAAATCAAAAAGTTCTATCTAATAAAACTTCTAATGACAGTCTCCATATAAATCAAAGTTCTTGAGTTCTTGGTTTAATGTTATGACACAGATCAAATTTTCACTTTAATGATGGTCTCCCAATCTTTCCAATTTTTGCTGGTCACGAACATTAAACTGCATAGGGTTTGCTAGCTATATCATTTCTTCATGCAATAGTTTCATGAAGTTGATGTTCTTAAGTTTGCCATAAAACTTCATCGTCACTTATGAGTGTTGATGAAATTGTCTGGTCATCTTCCTCGATAGGAAATTCATTGCAGCAACTAACTCGAGAAAACAGATCAGGGCTTATAAAAAATTAACTGGGATTGTTCAATCCAAAACGGTATGTTGTAGGCTGAAGTGGTTGCTGCTAGCAATAACTTCCACTTAGTTGACGGATAAATCAAATTCATCATATCACCAATATTTCTTAAGTCAAATGGTTTTCTTCTGTCTTATCGATAGTTTTTTTTCAAGCAACCTAGATATGGACTTTCTGTTAATCGTAAGTGCAGTTTAATATATCTATATAAAGTCAAACGAATCCAAATCAAACCAAAACGAACTAGAGTGATAAAACAAACAAATTGAAAAGATGAACAAATGCACAATACCAACCATCGAATTGCAATGATGAAGTCCTGTACTATGAAAACTAACCCTGAGGGAGAAATCAAAACCCTCTTAGAAATCGGCATCTTAATTATAAATCAAAACCTAAAGGAAGAAATCGACATCCTAATAAGGAATCAAAACCCTGCAAAACCTTAATTAGTACTAGAAAATAAATAGAAATCAAAACCTAATTTCTAAGAAAATAAAGATCAGACAAAATTTGTAGAAAACTTACCATTGATTAAGAAACTTGAAACATTAGCGGATGAGTTAGTTTCATTCGCGATTGGGCTTGGAGTTGGTCGATTGGTGAAGACGGACTTTGCTGGCTGAAGAAGAATCGGACGACGTTACAGAGTGAATAGAGAAAAGACACAATGGTGGTATCGAGGGAGTGATAGAAGATGGTTATGCCGGTGAGTTGTTTTTTTTCTTCAAGTTGAGTATCAGAGGGATTTGAGAAAGAGATACGAGAGAGGAAAAATGAAGTGAGAGAGAAGTGAGAGAAAACAAAAGGGTTTTTGACGGATGATCTCAGTCTAGGCGGTAGTCATACGGATTATTTCATTGAACGGTGGATATTTATCTTCAAGTTCTCATACGGATTAAGATAAGTAAGTGTACATGTGAGAATCATGAGGTTCTGATGAGAGAAAACTAAGCCAATCCAATGAGATTTGTTATATACTAGTGGAAATCACCTGTTTCGCGACCGACGAAGCAAGTCATTTAACTCGTATCTATGACTTGCTTTGTCGGTCGAAGAAAGGGTTACCGCTTGAGCCGCCTTTTTCAACTATGACGTG
>JAJJWW010009833.1:0-36046 GCA_023531295.1 Papaver armeniacum
GGGGCCGACCGAAGAAAAAATAATAATTATTAATGACCCGTTGAGAAGGACAATATTTCTCTGACATATGCTGCAACACTCATTCAATTTTGTTTTTTTTTTGTACAAAATTCGTGACGAACAAACACTATATCTTATCATCGTATAAAAGGCCGACTGTTCGCTCGCGATGGAGGGCCGATCGAAAATTTAACCAATTCAATTATATTTAATAAAAAAATAATTGAATGAAATTGTAAAAACTTAGGTTACAGCAAAGTTTTTTTCTAGATTTTGTTTCTGAAATAGTTGACAACCGATTCATATGTATAGTATTTGAAAATTAATCAAAAGAGTACAATTGAACTATTGAAGGAACTTGATTGAAATAGAATTTCAAACATACACCTCGCTAACACCTACCTAACACGTGGCTACGACCAAACACATGTGTTACGTATGTAGAACTAAAGTTTTCTTTTTCGTTTTTAATCTTTAAAAATCGAAGAACAACTTCTACCGTTACATAAATCCAAAAAAAGAAACAACCCCGGCCCCAAATCAGTGTGAAAAGTATCAACAACCTTAAATCTTTCGATTCTTCTTTTACAAAATGAACCCATGAAAACAGAACATTTCTACACATTCCTCTTTCACTAATATATATGTTGAATCGATAGTTGCATCAACTTGAAGAATTACAAATCTACACATGTACACTTATCTTACTCTTTGTATCTTGGTCTCGTGTTTGTAAATATTGATCGGACTTCGGTTTTGGGTTCTTTTAGATGTATTTCAAATTTTCAATCTATATCTCTCTAGTTTCAGGTTGTTTTTTTCTTCTACTTGTTTTTTTCTTCTACAATTGGGTGAATAATCACTGTAATATTTCAATTGTGGCTGGCAATTCAAATGTATAATCATGTTACATGTAAGAACAGATAGAAAGATTTTTCTATTTGTTTCTTTGATCTGTCCGAACAAGAGAAGCAAAGAAAGGGGAAATAGGAAGAGAAGAAGAGGGGTGGAAATATATTTTCTTTGTTTATGGATAGGATCTACTTGGTCGATGGTTTTTTACTCGACCCGATATGTCGTCTTCTCTACCCGACATATAGCTTAAGAACTCGTAGAATATGATTTGATTGGAGTCCGAATCTTCGATCAATTTAATGATTTATACAGAGAAATTCGAAGCGCAAATATGTTCCTTCGATTATATGTAAAGTATTTTTTGTCATCAATTTGATTGATTGACTCCAATTTTTTCCCAAATTCATAAAATTGTGAAATCTTTTCATTTTTTTGTACAAAAATCGTGACGGACAGAAATACATTAAGTCGTCACATATAAGGACTCCCTTCGGTCGTCTAACTATGCAGAAATGGACCGACAAGGTGGCTTCAGTCTGGTTCCGGGTAAATGGGTGCCCATTCAGTGTTCACAGTTCTATCCGAGGGAACATAAATGGCATGCTATATGATGAACCATTTTTTGGGGACTACTCAAAAAAGGTGGGGGACTACTTTGTAATACAAATGTCCACCCTATATTATAAGGGGTGTCCTAAAAGATTAGGGAAGACTAATCTGCCCTTATTCTAATTAAGGTTATAATTAATCCTAATAACCCACTAATATAACCCACTACCCACTAATTAAAACCTAAATAAAAACTTAGAATCAGTTTTGAAACTTATTATTTTTTTCATCTTCTTCTTCTTTTCTTCTTTTCCTCTTCTTCTTCTTCGTAGACATCGACGTTAATCGTTGATTCGAAAAAATTTCATCGACGATTAATCAATCTTTATAAACAATGAGTTCTAAGCAGACACCAAGAATTCCAGGATTGAGTCCTGGACTTGCAAGCATAGCGAATCTCCCAAGTCAATTTCAAGCAAAGTTGAGAGACCAAATCAAGCATCCAATAGGGAAAAAGAAGTCTGATTCGAGTGAAATGCAAATCCGTGGGTAATTTCCTTCATACCCATTCTTTTTAATTCGTTATTTGTTGAAGAAATAGATTAGAAATCATCAAAACCCATTGAAAATGGTAGTTACAGTAGATATTTCGACTAGGAGAATTTTTGTGTAACCCTAGAATTGCTAACCGAACTTTTAAAAATAAGAATAGTTCGGTGTGCTCGCAAAAAATAGACTAATATCTGGTGAGTTCTTTGAAAGAATGAGTTCGGTTTTGTCGCAGAATAGACTACATAGTTCGGTCTGCTCGAAGAAAAATCCCTCGTAACCGAAATCAATTTTTTCTTTGAAAGAATGAGTTCGGTTTTGTCGATAATTTCTCTTGCTAACCGAACTTTTGAAATATTTAGTTCGGGGTGCTCGCAAAAAAACCTCTCGTAATCGAACTAAATTTTCAAAAGTTAAGAATGAGTTCGGTTTTGTCGATAATTTTTATGGCTAACCGAACCTTTGAAATATGTAATTCGGTTACCTCGCAATTTTTTTTTGCTACCCGAATTATAGTCTGTTAACTTCAAGTGTTGTGTTTACTTTATTCTTTAGTTCTATTTGATTTGATAACACAATATTATGTTATGTTTAGCTAATGCTTTGGTTTTTGTTCATTAGGAACAAAAGAAAAAGATTGAGAGACTACAACTAGATGAGGATTTGAAAACTCCCACCCCTCATGGAGCAAAACATTTAGATTTCCGAAAACGTGGTGCCACAAATGCTAAACATGGAGGGGGCTCATTACCGGAAGTCAACCAAGAGAATGTTCGTGATGTAAATCCAATGTCAATAAAGAGGTGATGGAGAATACAATTGATAATGTTATTGAAGAAGAGAATGATGATGAAGAAGAGCAAGGAAATGAAGACCAAGGAAATGAAGAGGTTGAATAACAATATGTTGGAAATGTAGAAGAAAAAAGAATGAGAAGCACAAGAGGAGGAAGACGAGGGAGAGGAGGGAGAAGATGAAGAGGATGAAGAGGATGGAGAAGAGGGAGAGGATGATGATGAAGAAGAAGATGAAGAGGATGGAGAAGAGGGAGAGGATGATGATGAAGAAGAGCAAGAAATTGTTCCTGTTGAAGAGAAAAAGAAGTCGAAGCCGCCTAGCAAAGATACTCACACATTCCCCATGCTGATTTGTGTTTGCCACCAGTGGACCCAACTTATGGTACTCCAAATGATGGAGGGGCAACATTGTTTGGCTACAAACACTCATGGGTTGCGAAGATATATGCGACAAAGGTATTCTTTAAGTTCGTAGTGTTATGTTCTTTTCGTATTAATAGTGTTTCGTCAAGTGTTAATAGTGTTATGTTCTTTTCGTAGGATCATAACGATGTTGTTCGTCTTACTAAACGTCAAAAGGCGTCCACGTGGGATCTTTCTTTGGAGTGTGACGAGTTTGTATCCAAGGTTAAAGAATGTGTGTTATGGAGAGCTATTGAGTTAGCACATGTGGAATTTGACGTTGTTGCCGTATCCGCATTTCTCGAGAGGAATTATCCCGAGACATATACTATGCATCTTCCATTCGACGATATGGGAATTACTACAGATGATTGCCATAATATCACCGACTTACCAGTGGAAGGTAAATGTCTTCGAGAAGGCTACAACCCCTCAATGAGTTATGAAGCTCTTGAAGATTTGGCTCTAAAATGTCTAGGATTGGATGCAAGAAAGTCTCAATATGAGTTTAGACGTGCTGTGAGGTCCCCTAAACGTTGAGATGAGTATGATACAAGAGAGGCAGATGGATCATTGAAGAAGAAGGTCAAGAAATTCAAGTTGGTAACGTTGAAGGAAACATTTGGAGAGACAAAAAAAAGGTGGAAAATGGAAAGTTGGTGATGGACAGGGAGACCCTTAGGAATCATGTCACCGCTTATTGGTTATATATGCTAGTGTTGATGGTGGTTTTTAGACAAGGGGTAAAATCGTAAAAACCCATGACCTAGTGTTACCCGCAACACATTAACTAAGAGCATTTAATTCAGGTGTAAATAATTAATAGGGTATTTTTTCAAAATACCAGATTAGGGTTTTCAAATACGTAACCCTAATTCCAAAATCAAGCCGCACCCTCGCGCACCATGGCAACAATGCCAAACCAAGCCGCATACTCGCGCACCATGGCAACAATGCCAAGCCAAGCCGCACTCGCGCACCATGGCAACAATGCCAAATCAAGCCGCACCTCGCGCACCATGGCAACAATGCCAAACCAAGCCGCATCTGCGCACCATGGCAAGAATGCCAAACCAAGCCGCACCTCGCGCACCATGGCAACAATGCCAAACCAAGCCGCAGATCTTGCGCACCATGGCAACAATGCCAAGCCAAGCCGCACATCGCGTACCATGGCAACAATGCCAAATCAAGCCGCACCCGCGCACCATGGCAACAATGCCAAACCAAGCCGCATCTGCGCACCATGGCAAGCAATGCCAAACCAAGCCGCATATCGCGCACCATGGCAACAATGCCAAATCAAGCCGCGCACCCCGCGCACCATGGCAACAATGCCAAACCAAGCCGCACCCTCGCGCACCATGGCAACAATGCCAAATCAAGCCGCACCTCGCGCACCATGGCAACAACGCCAAACCAAGCCGCATACTTTGCGCACCATGGCAAAGAATGCCAAACCAAGCCGCACCCGCGCACCATGGCAACAATGCCAAATCTCCAAGCCGCTATGCCTTTGGCCCACGCCAAATATAGCGCCCTAGGCTTGCAAGACTTGCAACTAGGTCAACATGGCCGCACGTGCCATTGGCACATGCCAACACGTGTCACAAGCCATATTTCCAAGCCGCTATGCCTTTGGCCCACGCCCAACATAGCGCTCTAGGTTTGCAAGACTTGCAGCTAGGTCAACATGGCTGCACGTGCCATTGGCACATGCCAACACGTGTCGCAAGCCATATTTCCAAAGCCGCTATGCCTTTGGCCCACGGCCAAATATAGCGCCCTAGGCTTGCAAGACTTGCAACTAGGTCAACATGGCCGCACGTGCCATTGGCACATGCCAACACGTGTCGCAAGCCATATTTCCAAGCCGCTATGCCTTTGGCCCACGCCCAACATAGCGCCCTAGGTTTGCAAGACTTGCAACTAGGTCAACATGGCCGCACGTCCCATTGGCACATGCCAACACGTGCCGCAAGCCATATTTCTAAGCCGCTATGCCTTTGGCCCACGCCCAACATAGCGCCCTAGGTTTGCAAGACTTGCAACTAGGTCAACATGGCCGCACGTGCCATTGGCACATGTCAACACGTGCCGCAAGCCATATTTCTAAGTCGCTATGCCTTTGGCCCACGCCAAACATAGCGCCCTAGGTTTGCAAGACTTACAACTAGGTCAACATGGCCGCACGTGCCATTGGCACATGCCAACACGTGCCGCAAGCCATATTTCTAAGCTGCTATGCCTTTGGCCCACGCCAAACATAGCGCCCTAGGTTTGCAAGACTTGCAACTAGGTCAACATGTCCGCACGTGCCATTGGCACATGCCGACACGTGCCGCAAGCCATATTTCTAAGCCGCTATGCCTTTGGCCCACGCCCAACATAGCGCCCTAGGTTTGCAAGACTTGCAACTAGGTCAACCTGGCCGCATGTGCCATTGGCACATGCCAACACGTGCCGCAAGCCATATTTCCAAGCCGCTATGCCTTTGGCCCCCGCCAAACATAGCGCCCTAGGCTTGCAAGACTTGCAACTAGGTCAACATGGCCGCACGTGCCATTGGCACATGCCAACACATGTCGCAAGCCATACTTCCAAGCCGCTATGCCTTTGGCCCACGCCAAACATAGCGCCCTAGGCTTGCAAGACTTGCAACTAGGTCAACATGGCCGCACATGCCATCGGCACATGCCAAACACACACGCTGGTAGCCTAACTTGCAAACCGTGCAACCTACCACCAAGGCATTCCGCACATGTCAAACACACACGCCGGTAGCCTAACTTGCAAAACCGTGCAACCTACCACCAAGGCATTCCGCACGTGCCATTGGCACATGCCAAACACACACGCTGGTAACCTAACTTGCAAACCGTGCAACCTACCACCAAGGTATTCCGCACATGCCATTGGCACATGCCACACGCGCCACTAGCAGCGCCACTTGCACTCAAGATGCAACAAACACTCGAGACATCGACACAAACCGGGGATGCTTCTTTAGGGTTTTGGTTTGGCGGTCACAAAGATGCAGCCGTACACTACGCTCACATTAAGAAAGCGTGAAAAGGTATAAAGCGGTCAAATAAAAGAGGAAATAATGGTGAAAAACGTTTTCGCCCATTAAACCATGCGGTTACCACTTCCTCCCATTATTTCACCCTTTACTCTCTTCCTTCATGAGGCCAGGGTACGTTTCAATCTCGACTTGTATAAATAGGTCTTACCTATTTCCACCGCATACAACAAGTCTCGGTCAGAGAAATATACTATACTTACACTCTCGTAAAGGCAACTTTGCAAGCTCTCCCAAAAAGCTTTCATCTCTTGCAAGCTTCCTAAGCTTTCACTTTCTCGATACAAGTCGAGATACTACTCTCCTCAACACCTTTCTTTGCTTCCCTCCCCAAATCAACCCTTCTCCTCCACTTTGTGACCGAAGCAAGTCCGGGAACGGCCATTTCTTGGTTTAGGCCGGACTTGTTCGCATTGATCTCTCGAATCTATAAAGTGCTCACGTGCAAAGACATTTGTTTAGGGTTTGAACCAGTTTCTCACTCACCTACCGAATTTACCGAAATCGGCGAAACAATTTTTACCCATAAACAATTGGCGACCACGGCGGGAGGATTGATCTATCGGCTACAATATCGTGATTGTCGATCTCGTTCTTCACCCGGATGTCGAGATGGTAGGAGAAGGCGACTCAATCCGACTCAACTACCGATGACCCGGTTACTAGTTGTAAAAACTACACAAGAAAACCGGGGACTTGATGAAGATGATATTACTCAATCGCCGAAGATGCTACCAACGATTGGGGACTTGTTTGGCGATGCTACCAAGAAACCGCCATCAAAACCGCCTTTTACATGGAGGGGGCGTGTTCGCAAAACCTATGAAGTGAGTAAATTCAGACTGGGCAAGATATACAATCTATTTTTAGGTTTTTAGTAAAACCGTCATGCTACTGAGTCTTGTACCTATTGCTAGCACACACTTTCATAAAAACAATATTCTTTTCCTAAAACATAATCAGAGTCATATTACCAAAACCATTCATCCCAGAAATAATCCAATACCCTAAAAAGCTACCAGCTGTCTATCAAAGGTCAAGTTTTGAACCAGACATCCAATATGTCTTTCAAAAAAAAAGAACCTAAATGAAAGTTTAACAGAGAAACGTTCAAGGAAAATCGTCCAACAGAAGTCTGCTCTTCTTTGAACCAGACATCCAATATGTCTTCAAGAGCCGCTCTCTTCATAGTCAACATCTTGGAAAGCTTTTCGAGTTCCATCTCCTATCGTGCAATCTCCTCGGCGGAAAGGCTTTCGATTGCTGCATCTTTCAACTTTTGGATCTCGGCAAGGCCTTCGACAAACCACGAAGTATTGAACTCATTTTCTACGCACACGTCGCGATGGTGCTCCCAGTCGGCAATAACATCTTCAGAAACGGTGTGACCAAGTCACCTCACGCATATCCTCGATGGAAGATAAAGCCTCTTCCACACGCTTAACCAGCGCAAATCGACTAGTGACTTTCTTGGTTGTAGCCATATGTCCGTGCTTCTCCCAGATTCTCGGTGTACAACGCCTCATGCTTAGCCGGCACGCTAAAGCCGCCAACCAAAGACATGACCAGGATAAGGAACCAAGTACGGGGGATCAAAATGGCGCCTGCAAGTGGCCTCACGACTCGTAAAGGGTCTTCTTCCATGTCTACGGCAACAACCATCAGAGAATCATCCACCGTTTGAACCACGTCTGTGCCCGGCAATTGGCTAACTCCCATCTCCAAGTCACCGGCGGTGGTCACCGAAGGCAAGTTTTCGTGTGACTCCATCCCAGAATCGTCCTCCGAACCGGATTCCTCCTGCAAACTTGAGTTAGACATTTTTCAAAAGAAGAAACAGAAGAAGAAGAAGAGAGAAAAGAAGCGCGAAACTCACCGAACCACTTCCCGAAGAAGAACCAAAGGTCGCAGAGGAATCACTCTCGCTTGTTGAACTTTCTTCTTTCTCTCGACTCATCACCGCTATGAGTAGGCTCAGTGCCGCCGGAATTCCTTGAAGAAACCGCCGTCTCCCGGCAACGTGCAAGGGCAACAAAGCATTAACACTACCAAAACCCCGAAGGAAACAAGACACATGTTCTCACCAAATTCACGTGTTTTGAGACAAACCAATGAAGAGGCGATACATACCCGGTTATTGGAAGAATCGAAAGACACAAGAGCCGTGGGCGGATCTTGTGAAACCGTCCGAACCCTCCAAAGACGATTCTTCGTTCTCCGTTTTTTGGCCCTGGGACTTTCCGAATTGATAGGCAACTTTCGCTTGGGATCTCTCAACATTGGATACTCCTTCGTAACTGCCCGGGGAAGGTTTGCAACGAACGTTTTCCACCACGTTATTCACAAAATCCCGGATCATAGTAAACTCGTCGCACCAAAACTCATTATAGCCGAAGGTCGTCGAAGTTACTCTTCCCATTTGAAAGAAGGAAAGACAGATACCCGGCTTAAGGGCACTGGCGTTAAGGGCGGCACACAATGAATCCTTAGGCATCACCGGCCGGTAAACAAGAGGCACCCTTTAATCGAAACCCATGTGACGAGCAGCACGGTCAATATTGTAAGCAGCTATCTGGAAAGACCCCACGAAGAAAGACGGCATATAACCGGGCAAGCAGCTTTGAATGAACAGGTTTTTCACCAACGCTCAAATCGTCATCGAAGACAAAGACATGAGCGGAGCGTGAAGCAAAAGTGTCAATTTGAGTCATCGACTTATGGATCGGTCCCCATGGACGAAAATTGATTTCGTGCAACTTATCAAGAAAACTAACCAAGCTCACGCCAACTCTTGGACGCTTTGTTCACCCATCGAAGAATTCGAGAGCCCCCCAACTCACGGGAAGCGAAGGCGGCGGTTTCGGAGCATACTTCTCGAAGTGCTCCCATAGCCGAGACTTGCGAGGAAAAGCAACGTGCACATATGAATCTACTTTCATGAAACCATTCGAAACTCGCATGTTCGCAACTAGGTGATCCAGATGCACATACTGGGGAACCAAGGAACAACTTTGCCAATGGGAAGAACTTCACCCTTTGCCAACTTCACAAAGAATCGCTAACAACTCGGGTCTTATCCTTCTTGCCGTAACCGTCATCAAAAATGTCTCTAGACAACCAGAGAGCCAAAAATGCTGCAACATGAAGATCACCGCTTTTCGCATTCAGGCTCCAACTCGTCCGAAACCATTGAGATATCCACCAACCGTAAGGGCACCTTTCATCCTCCTTCCGGCAGAATCCTTCGACTTCGCAATGGAGTCTCTCCGAGCAAAATCCCCAACTTAGCGGCCGTGTCATCCCGCATCTTCACCTCACTTTCGAGATAATTGGATTCTAAGATTCCCAGCCTTCGAAAGATTCAAAGAAGAGAGCCACACTCTCCAAGGATAAAGTTATCTCACCCCATCTACATATGATTGTATGGGTGTCCGAACACCATCCGGAGATGAAAGCAACCAAGCCTAGGATGTCCTTCCTAATATGGAGATTTATCAAGTCTTGACAAGATCAATGACCTCGCGCTTGAGTCAAGTTGGTATTTATACGCTCCTCGCTCACCATGAACTCAACCCATCGTCACAAAAGAACGCAATGGACTTTGACACATCCCGAAGTCAATGTTGGAAGGGGAATATACCCCTTTATGAAGACAACCGAATGGTGCTCTCGGGCGAACCGAACGTGTCTTCTGTCATCCTCACCACCGGTTAGCAAAATTGGCACGAAACCCGGGTGATTCTTCCGAGCAGGGCGAGGGCTCTAGTGAAGAATTCATCATCTATGTTCGGCTTGGAATTATGAGCATCCTTCGACGAAGTGAAATTTGGTTCTGTAACATCTTATCGAATTCCTTCATAACAATTTGGTAATAAGATATCTCGCACAAAACAAACGGAGAAAGGCGAAGTTATCTCCCTGACACATAATCGTACCCAACAATAAAAAAAAAAGAGAGAAAGGGGTAGGAGGACGTATTTTATTCAAGTTCGAGACTATATACGCGGCATTCTATACGGGTACAAGTGTGTCTACAGTATCCTTCTTCGGGTTCAAAAATATATATGGAGCATTTTTTCTATTGGTTCAAAATGCGCGCGTGGTACTTCTTTCAAGAAGCAAAATCATATATACAATATTTCCTGCGGGTTCGAAGTCATATGAAGCATATACACAGTATTCTTCTTCGGGATTCATACAGGGTTCTCTACGGGTTCGAAATACACATGCAGTTTTTTTAAATGCACGGCTCAAATACGCCTACGGTATCGTTCTTCGGGTTCAGAATTACATACGGAGCATCCTCTACGGGTTCAAAATACACACGCTGTATTTTCTTCAGGGTTGAAATATTTCTTTCAGGACCGAAAATTCATATATGCAATATTTCCTACGGGTTCAAACAATATATATGCTGTATTCCCTTGGTTGCATACATACTATATTCTCTACAAGAGGCACGCCAAGGAATCATATGCAAGGATTGTGGAAGCGCCTACTCTTAAGGTTTACACCTACGTGAAAAGGAAAAAAAAAAAAAGAAGATAGAGAAAAGTACTCGAAGACATACCTGGAAGCCGGTCTCTCTTTGCCGCTAGTATGAAAAGAGGAAAGAATAAAGCGCAGAATGGGGAAAAAGGGGCTTTATATATATATATATAGGCGTGAAAGACTTTGAAATAGGGAAGGATTTCCCTTTTACCAAAATCACGCGTGTAAGAAACGGGCCCACAAAGGGTGCGACTTCCCAATGCCGCCCAAGTCACGCCTGCAAGCATGGTTTCCAAGTTGGACCGGCCCCACCAATTGCGACTTCTCAATGCCGCCCAAGTCACGCCTGCAAGCATGGTTTCCAAGTCGGACCGGCCCCACCAATTGCGCCGACCTCCCAATGCCGCCCAAGTCACGCCTGCAAGCACGCACGGCTTCTACACTTCGCGCCGGTCCCACCAGCTAGCACACTCAGTTTCCCAACTCACGCCAACTTCCCACCGTCGCCAAGCTGCACCGGCCCCACCAATTGGGCGGCCTCCCGATTTGTGCAAAACTACCGAGGCAAGGATTCCAAATCCTATTTATAAAGGTCGACAAGCCTCCTCCAATTTTCCTTACGTTTTTGTCATTAACAGTTTGTCACCATCTTATGCTTACCTCGCAACAAAGCCCCTTCCGAGCAAGCAGGGGACTTAATGTTGATGGTGGTTTTTAGACAAGGGGTAAAATCGTAAAACCCCATGACCTAGTGTTACCCGCAACACATTAACTAAGAGCATTTAACTCAGGTGTAAATAATTAATAGGGGTATTTTTTTCAAAATACCAGATTAGGGTTTTCAAATACGTAACCCTAATTCCAAAATCAAGCCGCACCCCGCGCACCATGGCAACAATGCCAAACCAAGCCGCATACCGCGCACCATGGCAACAATGCCAAGCCAAGCCGCACCCTCGCGCACCATGGCAACAATGACAAATCAAGCCGCACCCGCGCACCATGGCAACAATGCCAAACCAAGCCGCATTCTCGCGCACCATGGCAAAGAATGCCAAACCAAGCCGCACCCTGCGCACCATGGCAACAATGCCAAACCAAGCCGCATATTGCGCACCATGGCAACAATGCCAAGCCAAGCCGCACCCTGCGCACCATGGCAACAATGCCAAATCAAGCGGCACCCTGCGCACCATGGCAACAATGTTAAACCAAGCCGCATACTGCGCACCATGGAAGCAATGCCAAACCAAGCCGCATACTGCGCACCATGGAAACAATGCCAAATCAAGCCGCACACGCGCACCATGGCAACAATGCCAAACCAAGCCGCACCGCGCACCATGGCAACAATGCCAAACCAAGCCGCATACTGCGCACCATGGCAGCAATGCCAAACCAAGCCGAACCCTGCGCACCATGGCAACAATGCCATATTTCCAAGCCGCTATGCCTTTGGCCCACGCCCAACATAGCGCCCTAGGTTTGCAAGACTTGCAACTAGGTCAACATGGCAGCACGTGTCATTGGCACATGCCAACACGTGTCGCAAGCCATATTTCCAAAGCCGCTATGCCTTTGGCCCACGCCCAAATATACCGCCCTAGGCTTGCAAGACTTGCAACTAGGTCAACATGGCCGCACGTGCCATTGGCACATGCCAACACGTGTCGCAAGCCATATTTCCAAGCCGCTATGCCTTTGGCCCACGCCCAACATAGCGCCCTAGGTTTGCAAGACTTGCAACTAGGTCAACATGGCCGCACGTGCTATTGGCACATGCCAACACGTGCCGCAAGCCATATTTCTAAGCCGCTATGCCTTTGGCCCACGCCCAACATAGCGCCCTAGGTTTGCAAGACTTGCAACTAGGTCAACATGGCCGCACGTGCCATTGGCACATGCCAACACGTGCCGCAAGCCATATTTCTAATCCGCTATGCCTTTGGCCCACGCCAAACATAGCGCCCTAGGTTTGCAAGACTTGCAACTAGGTCAACATGGCCGAACGTGCCATTGGCACATGCCATCACGTGCCGCAAGCCATATTTCTAAGCCGCTATGCCTTTGGCCCACGCCAAACATAGCGCCCTAGGTTTGCAATACTTGCAACTAGGTCAACATGGCCGCACGTGCCATTGGCACATGCCAACACGTGGCGCAAGCCATATTTCTAAGCCGCTATGCCTTTGGCCCACGCCCAACATAGCGCCCTAGGTTTGCAAGACTTGCAACTAGGTCAACCTGGCCGCATGTGCCATTGGCACATGCCAACACGTGCCGCAAGCCATATTTCCAAGCCGCTATGCCTTTGGCCCACGCCAAACATAGCGCCCTAGGCTTGCAAGACTTGCAACTAGGTCAACATGGCCGCACGTGCCATTGGCACATGCCAACACATGTCGCAAGCCATACTTCCAAGCCGCTATGCCTTTGGCCCACGCCAAACATAGCGCCCTAGGCTTGCAAGACTTGCAACTAGGTCAACATGGCCGCACATGCCATCGGCCCATGCCAAACACACACGTTTGGTAGCCTAACTTGCAAACCGTGCAACCTACCACCAAGGCATTCCGTACATGTCAAACACACACGCCGGTAGCCTAACTTGCAAACCGTGCAACCTACCACCAAGGCATTCCGCACATGCCATTGGCACATGCCAAACACACACGCTCGGTAACCTAACTTGCAAACCGTGAAACCTACCACCAAGGCATTCCGCACATGCCATTGGCACATGCCACACGCGCCACTAGCGCGCCACTTGCACTCAAGATGCAACAAACACTCGAGACATCGACACAAACCGGGGATGCTTCTTTAGGGTTTTGGTTTGGCGGTCACAAAGATGCGGCGTACACTACGCTCACATTAAGAAAGCGTGAAAAGGAATAAAGCGGTCAAATAAAAGAGGAAATAATGGTAAAAAACGTTTTCGCCCATTAAACCATGCGGTTACCACCTCCTCCCATTATTTCACCCTTTACTCTCTTCCTTCATGAGGCCAGGGTGGTACGTTTCAATCTCGACTTGTATAAATAGGTCTTACCTATTTCCACCGACAACAAGTCTCGGTCAGAGAAATATACTACACTTACACTCTCGTAAAGGCAACTTTGCAAGCTCTCCCAAAAGCTTTCATCTCTTGAAAGCTTCCTAAGCTTTCACTTTCTCGATACAAGTCGAGATACTACTCTCCTCAACACCTTTCTTTGCTTCCCTCCCCAAATCAACCCTTCTCCTCCACTTTGTGACCGAAGCAAGTCCGGGAACGGCCATTTCTTGGTTTAGGCCGGACTTGTACAGATTGATCTCTCGAATCTATAAAGTGCTCACGTGCAGCACATTTGTTTAGGGTTTGAACCAAGCCACTCACTCACCCACCGAATTTACCGAAATCGGCAGAAACGATTTTTACCCATAAACAGCTAGGAACTGTCATTTTCCCCGACACTTCTGGAAATAGGGTGGATGCACATTATCTACAGCTTTTGGATAATCTCGATGAGATGAACAATTACTCTTGGGTCACTGGTGTGCTTGCTTTTTTTTTTTTTGAAAAGATGAACAAAGGGTCGAGGATTAAGTGTAATCAAATTGGAGGTTACTTAACTCTTGTTCAGGTGAGTTTTTCTACATTGTTAATTAGCAAATTATTCGCTAAATTTTTCTGCTTCCAATTCAATTTTCATGTACGTGGATATTTTCATATTTTCGCATAGGTTTGGATTTACGACCACTTCCCTAAATTGGGATTGGCTAGGGAAAAAGACCCTTATCCCTATGACCAACCTACAACAGGAAAATGGTTGTTTTTGGATGCACAAAAGAAGCCTAAAGAAGAGCAGTTGACTTGGTTGAGGGAGAAATTGGATCCACTTACTGTGAACGATGTCGTATTTCACCCATACGTCGTACCCAATGATGTCTCTGTAGATGAAGAAGACTTAAATGGTATCTCTATTGTCTCGCCTTACTATGGGCCAATTTGGTATCCTTGCGTCTACACAATATATAATCCAAGGAGAGTACTAAGACAACTTTGTTGCGTCCAAATGGATCCCGACGTGGAGAATGAAAATTTCAATTTGCTGGTTCAAGGAACAAAGAACATCTAGAAGAATTTTGAGGCAAAACATCAACCAACTCTTGAGGTAGCACATTGGAATGCACTTACTAACTACCACATACCAAAAGAGTTGATTGTGTACCTTGTGGGGAAGATTTAAATGCATGTGAGGAAGATTATAAGGAGTATTATGAAGAAATTAGTCATCCTTTTGTGATAAATAAAGAACAACAAGCTAAGGCTGATGCGACAAAGGCAAAGGCAAAGGAGAGGGAGGCTAAGAGAGCTCAGAAGGAGATGCCTATTTGTGGAGAAGAAGCAAAAAGGTTATGGGATAATGTGGTAAGAAAATTTCTTTGTCTTATACTTTTTGGTTTTTCAAACTATTGAAAAAATATTTACGTGTGCTTAAAATTGGAATTAGGTGTTGAAGGGTTTGAAATTGTTGAAAAAATAGATGGCTAAAATCAAAAGTGGAGAGCCAATGGAGAGTAAGGAACAAACTGCCTACTACAAGCAGTGGGAGGGTCTTATAACTAAAAGAATGGTGGAGCCAAGTAGGTCTAAGCAACTGAAGAGGGGTCGACAACCAGGATAAGGTTCAAGTCGCGCTGTGGAGGAAACCGTTCGAGGAGATGATATCCCAAGTGATGAGGAAGTTCGACCTAAAACTCGTGCTAAACAAGGTGGTGGTAAAAGGGGTCGAGGAGAAGGTTCAAGTAGCGTTGTGGAGGAAACTGGTCAAGGAGATGATACCACAAGTGATGAGGAAATTCCACCTAAAACTCGTGGTAAACAAGGAGGTGGTAAGAGGGGTCGTAAAAGTGGTCGTTAGTGATTTCGTATGCTTTTAGTTTCGTATGGTTTAATTTGGTATGTTTGTGTGTTTTAAACAATTACTTAAGGTTTCGTAGTTTGGTATGTATAACAATGTTTTATATTTGTTTTAGAACCTTGTTTGTGTTCTCAATTTTTATTGGGTTTTTGTTTTCGAAGTTATAAGACCGAAATGTTGAAATACAAGTATGGTTTTCGGTGACTGCGATTTTTAAACTTGTAACTGAACTAGTAGTTTTTGGTAGTGTGTGTTATTCTCAAATTCCAAAGGTGAAGATAACAAAGCTTGATGAATCAAGTGAGAAATGTGTATTTCTCGGCTATAGCCTCCAATCAAAAGGTTATAGGTTGTTTAGCTTGAAGAACAAACACGGTGATTATAAGTCATGATGTCTTGTTTGATGAAGGAACTTCATGGAATTGGGAAGAAGGTAAAATTGAGAAGAGAACCATTATTGTTGATGAAGAACAAGAAAATTAATCAACAAATGAAGTTGAAGAAGGTGAAGAAAATCGGGAAGAACTACCTCAAACACCTCCAAATACAACACAAGGAGCATCTCCAAGTATGTCTCCAAGTACTATCGCATCAACATCACCACCATCGACACCAAAGAAGATTCATAGGTTGAGTGAAGTGTATGAAAGATGCAACTATTGTACGGTCGAACCGGAAAATTTTGAAGAAGCATTAAAAGAACCGGTTTGGATAAAAGCTATGGAAGAAAAGGTTGTTGTCATAAATGATAACGATACATGGGAGAAAGTAGTAAGGCCAAGTGATAAAGAAGTTATTGGTATGAATTGGATCTACAAGGTGAAGTACAATGCGGATGGATCGATTCAAAGGCACAAAGCAAGGTTGGTGGCAAAGGGATATTCACAACAACCCGCATCGACTACAATGAAACTTTTGCAGGTTGTTTTTCTTGACACCATTAGAGCCGTTATTGATATGGCTTCCCAAAGAGGTTGGTTACTTTATCAAATTGGTGTCAAATCGTTATTTTTGAATGGAGAACTCCATGAAGAGGTCTATGTAGAATAAACACAAGGTTTTGAGATTGAAGGAGAAGAGGACAAAGTCAAGTTGAAGAAAGCTTTGTATGGCCTCAATAAAGCACCAAGAGCTTGGTATAGTGAGATAGATGGATACTCAAAAGGCAAAACTTCAACAAAAGTAAAAGTGAGCCTACACTATATGTAAAGACAAAAGGTACATCTATTCTCATCGTTGCATTGTATGTTGATGATCTTATCTTTACGGGTAATGATGCTCTTATGATTGACCAATTCAAGAGAGAAATTATGATGAAATATGAGATGAGTGACATGGGTTTGCTCAAGTACTTCCTTGGTATAGAAGTTCATCAAAGTGAAAATGGAGTGTTCATTTCTCAAAGTAAGTATGCCGAAAAGGTGTTGAATAAATTTGGTATGCTTGGTTGTAACCCCACATCTACACCACTTGTAGTGAATGAGAAACTCAAGAAAGATGATGGAGGAAGAAAAGTTGATGAGACTTACTATAGAGGTCTTATTGGAAACTTGTTGTATCTTACACATACAAGATCCGGCATCATGTTTGCTTCAAGTATGCTTTCTAGGTTTATGAGTTCACCTAGTCATTTACATCTTGTCGCGACAAAGAGGTTGTTGAGGTACATACAAGAAACAATGAATTTTGGAATCATGTATTCAAGAAATTTGGATGTCAAATTAGTTGGCTATTGGGATAGCGACTTGGGAGGGTGTATTGATGACATGAAGAGTACATCGGGTTATGCTTTTTCTCTTGGATTGGTATATTTTCTTGGGCATCGAAGAAGCAACCAACCGTAGCTCTATCCACGGCGGAAGCGGAGTACATTTCGGCATCAATAGCTACATCTCATGTTGTATGGCTAAGAAGAATTATGGAAGATATTCAAGAGAAGCAAGAAGAGTGCACCGAAATTTTTTGTGACAACAAATCTGCAATTGCTATGTCCAAAAATTCGGTTGAGCATTGTAAAGCAAGGCACATCAAACTCAAGTATCACTTCATTCGAGAAGCGATGAAGATGGTGAGATAGAACTTAGGTATTGCAAGACGGAAGATCAATTTGCGGACATATTCACCAAGGCACTTCCCAAAGGCAAGTTTCAAAACTTTAGAGAATTATTTGGAGTTGTGGATCATCACATTAAGGAGGAGAATGTTGAGTAATGTGCTGAAAATGTGTTTGTGAACAAGTTTGTGCAAATAGCCAAATTTGTGAGCATATAAAAATGTAGTCAGTTTTATTCATGTGAACAATCTTGTTTACAAAGTCTAGTTTCTCTACACATTATTATGTGTCTGTTTTTAGTGTAAGAGAATTGTATGGATCTAATGAGTCCACATGTCATCTTATCCTTTCGGTCTTATATTGACCATGTGTAGAGAGAGAAACAATTATCAAGAAAGAAATCAAAGAAAATAGAGTGAGTAGAAACTATTAGTTTCCCACTTCTTCATGATCAAAAATCCTTCTTAATCTTCGTATCAATTCACCCAAAATTCCAACAATAATTCTCAGCCCAAACATTTACAACTCATCTTCTTCTAAAGGCATTTCCCTTCAACAAGTATGTTTACAATGGAATTTGGGCATTTATAACTAAGAGGCGGCTGTATGATAATTCAAGAACCGTCCCGCATCTTGTTTATTATGGACATTGTTGCTCTGTATGAGGAGGAGCTGGATCATATTGTTCGGCTTGGAGACAGATTTGGTTCCTTCTACATAAAAGCGGCTTACAACAACTTGGCAACCGCCCATCCAGTTAAATTCTTCCTAAGGAAAAAAGTTTTTGGAGCAGAGAGATTGGCCTCATGCATAGAATGGGCTTCTTCTTATGGCAAGTATACCAAGATAAACTACCCATATTTTATTCACAATATATGACATCATTTCGAAGAGTTGCAAATCACATATTAATCACCAAAGACCTATGCAAATAAATTCAGGATTTACTTTTTCAACTGACGGTATTTGTTTCCGTGCCCCATCTCCGTCGGTTCGCATATTACAACACATTATATGGATTCTCTAAGTTGTCTATTTAATATCAGTACATGGCCCTAAATGGACTAAAAGGTTTTAGCAAACCGAGTGTTGAAGAATGAAAGCAAACACTTCAAGCAATTTAAAAATGGACAGGAATAGATCTGTTGCAACTTATCTGAATTGAAGGCCTCATTTAGAGGCAACATACGATTCAAATCACTTAAAGAAATGCCACCGCCACAACAACAGGTCTAGGTGTCACGTAAACTGGAAGTGTTTGTCACTCCTTGCCAAAGACAATTAACCACCTGTCTATACTTCCTTGCAACAAGTATTCAAGCCAAGGAGTTACTATTCATTTTATGGCAAAGCGAGGAAATTACTATACATCTTGGCATTTCTCAATCAAGTAAGAAAATAATTAGACAGATTTCTTAGTCGGGTTTATCCTTGAAAGTTGAAATCAATATAAACAAGCAAATATTATAAACATACCCTCGAGTGTCATCAAATGTTAGAAGTTTTAGACCATGATCCGTATTATTGCTGATGGAGAAGTTTAATATTTTTGACCTAAGCTTTTTCTATTTTTTTGAACATTCTAGAATACTAAGTTAGTCAAATTTTTCCAAACTGGCAAGCTTTTCAGAAAGTTGCATCATAATGTACTGAAGTAACAGAACCAAATAAGTTTGGCCAAACCTACTCGAACCAAGAAAGTATGACATTGATTCTTTGATGGATATGATATATATAACACATATTGTTAGAGATCATGTCTATGCTCACCAAGCAAACAAGCTTCACTAAGCCTTTCAACTTATAAAGGTGTCACTAATTATTGGTTAGAAGGACAAAATAAGTGATGAAATAGACAAGATATGAGTGTAAACCAACAAGCTTACTGATTCATGCAGTTATAAGTATAATAGAAGAGGATCCTCCTCAAATGAAGAAAGCATATCAGCCTCGAGAATTCCAATTCATTTCGTCGTTGTTCCAATTCCAATTTTCCATCCCAAAGATATCCATAAGGTCACCAACAGAATTCTCTGAATCAACATAACCGTCAAACTCTTCAAATTCTCCAAGAGTATCACCAACAAACCAGTCATCTTCCGCTCTTTCGACATTTTTCCTCTCCCTCCTAATATTTCCGGTATCACCTTCTTCTACAATTGTATCACTGCATAAAAATTTCCCAATTAGTTAGATAAAGGAATGAAATGATTCCTCTAGGGCACTTAACAACTATGAAATTTCTCAATTATCAATTTAAGCAACCAAAAGCAAAGAATAACAACAACAAAGAACGGCAAGAACAAATGATACTATGAAATTGTTCAATTATAAACATGTAAGCAATCAAAACAAACAACAAAATAAAAAAGCACTAAAATGAAGATATAATAAGAATTACTCACAGGTATCATCACTGGTAACTGGTTGCATACTTCCCGATACATCAAGGGACCGGTTATCTTCCTCCATTACCTTCTTCCTCCTCCGCTTCAAGCCTCTACATTCAACGGACCAGTAGCACTACAACCCGCAGCTTCCCCGTCCCCAGTACTTCTCTTCTTAAGGAAGTTCGATAGGCCTTTAGACGGCAATTGTAATGTTTTTCGCAATATCTACTCTTAGGAACAAGTATCATTATCAGCAGCAGCACCATGACCCATCCTATAATTCTTGCATATCCATCCTTTACCATTAGTTTTACAACAATACTGTTCATCGGGATGCAGCAGCTTCTTCTTAAGGTTTTCATAATACTTTGCACGAATATTGTAATGCTTTTCACAATATCGTGTCTTCTGAACAGTTTCATCATTAATAGCAGCACCATGACCCATCCTAAAATTCTTGCATCTCCACCCTAAACCATTATTTTGACAACAATACTGTTCATCTATAGGCGGCAGCTTCTTAAGATTTTCATAATATTTTGCACGAATATTGTAATGTTTATCACAATATTTTGTCTTAGGAACACTATCATCATCAGCATCACCAGAACCACAACTCATCCTAATATTCTTGCATCTCCATCCTTTACCATTAGTTTGACAACATAACTGTTCATCTGGAGGCAGCTTCATCTCCTCCATTTGCTTCTTCTTCTTCACCTTACTTGAAGTGATCAAAGAAGGATTGTCAGTTAAAAAATCTAGTTCTCCAGACCCTAGTGTTGTTTCGATATTATCCCTTTTCCACCCAATATTGGCAGGACCACTTTCTTCAATAGTATCGGCTGGGTAGAAAATTCCCAATTAGTTAGAAATCTCTTAGTTATCATATTTTAAATATGTAAGCAAATGAAACGAACAACATAAGAAATCACAAAAATGAAGATATAAGAATTGCTCACAAGAAGTTGGTTGAATACCTCCTGTTACATCAACGGACCGGGCATCTTCCTCGGTTACCTTCCTCCTCCATTTCGAGCCCCTACATTTTCTAGGACCAGTAGCACTACAATCTGCACTTTCCCCACCCGAACTTCTCTTCTTAAGAGAGTTCTGATAGTACTTTGCATTATAATTGTAATGTTTTTCACAATGGGTACTCTTAGGAACACTATCATCATCACCATAACCCATCCCGAAATTCTTGCATCTCCATCCCTTTCCATTAGCCCGAGAACAACGTTGTTCATCCTGGAGCCGTGCTTCTTCTCCATCTCCTTCTTCTTCAACTTATTTCTAAAATCTGTTAAAAATCAGTAAAATCCCCTTGTGTTGTTTCAAACATTATCGCTCTTCGTCCCAATATTCGCGTAACCACTTTCCTTAAGATAGTAGTACTTGTACTTTACACGAAGATTGAAATGTTTTTCACAATGGTTGCTCTTAGGAACACTATCATCATCACCATAACCCATCTTAAAATTCTTGCATCTCCATTTACTTCCATCGGTTTGAGAACAACGTTGTTCATCTGGAGGCAAAAGATTCTTCTTCTCCATATCCTTCTTCTTCATCTTCATCAACTTATTTGGTGTGATCAAAGAAGGATTTTCTTTAAAAAAATCTAGTTCTCCAGACCCTTGTGTTCTTTCGACATGATCCTCCTTGGCCACAATGTTGGCAGAACCACTTTCTATAATTGTATGTACAAGACTAGTAGAAGTACTAGAACCTGCACCTTGATCACCATCTGCATTTGTCTTCTTCTTAAGAAGCTTTTTGTTCTTATAAACCTCTGCATAATATTTGTAATGTTTTTCGCAATATTTGGTCTTAGGAACACTACGATCATCAGCAGCAGCAACATGACCCATCCTAAAATTCTTGCATCTCCATCCTCCACCATCATTTATACCACAACGCTGTTCATCTGGAGGCAGCATCTTCATCTTCCTCATGATCCCAATATTGGCAGAACCACCTTGTATATCAGCTGCATATACAGAGAATTCTAAATTAGTTAGAAAATGGAATGATTTTTCCTTTCTGTCAATCAAACTAATAATTTTGGAAATCCTAAATTACATCAGGTTCCCTAATTCCTAACTATGATTTTAGTTTTCGAGACAATCTTTCAAATTATTTCCTCTTTGCCCCAATTTTGCGTAACTACCACCGCACTTCCATCACCGGAGTAGTTAAACATTGCAGTGATGCTTACTTAATCTTCCTTTAGGGGGACTTAAATGAACTGATGAAACTAGGAAATTTCGCAATTAGTTATCTTTATTGAAACATTTAAGCAAACAAAACGAATACAATATATAAGAAATCAGTAAACTAAAAAAGATAGACTAAGAAATGTATGTAAGAATTACTCACAAGTATCACCAAGTGACCGGTCATCTTCCTCCTCTGTTACCTTCATCTTCAATCCCCTAGTTTCTTATTCTATAGGACCAGAACCTGCACCTTGATCAACTTCTCAATTTGTTTTCTTCTTATATCCCTCTGCATAATAATTGTAATGTCTTTCACAAAATCTGGTCTTAGGAACAAAACTATTATCATCAGCAGCAGCAGTTTGAGAACAAAATCTGCTCATTATAAAGTTCTTGCATCTCCATTTCCCGTCAGTTTGAGAACAACGCTGTTCATCTGGAAGGAGCTTCTTCCTCTCCAAGTCCAAATCTTTGTAATCTTGGTAATGTTTTTGACTAGCACTAGCATTCTTGCATCTCCGTTTCCCAAATTTTCCACTGCAACTCTCTTGATCGATTTTTCTACCGCAAATCTCTTCTTCTTCACTACCAGCACCAGCCGCCTTCGCCACTATAACAACAACAAAATATCTGATGTTGCCCTAGAATCTACAATCATTTATAAAGCCTCCTTCAGGTACTAGTTAGTGGGGTTTTGTCTATTATACCCTCAGAATTATTGCTTTGTCTAGAGTTTCTTTAAAGGGGCTTTTGGTAATAAATGTTTAGAAGTCTATCTATTTGCTCATTTGGTGTAATAAAGTAATAAGAAAAAACATGTTACTAATCAAAATATCAAAATGGACTCATCATTTTAAACATATTACATCATCTTCTAATCCTTCTTGCTCTTATTTCTCAACGCATTGGTAAAGAAGATAATGAGAATCTTTTACGCATTCATTCTGTAGCTGAAATAAGAGCTAATATAGGTCAAATTCCTTCGTGGGAAGCACCAGGCCCTGATGGCTTTCAAAGAGGTTTCTACAATTTCGGTTGGGATATTGTCGAGCAAGATATTGTTCATCTGGTCCGGAGTTTTTTTGCAAATAAACATTTTGATTCTTCCATTAATTTCACTTATCAAACTCTGGTACCTAAAGTGGATTGTCCTGCTACCCCTAGTGACTTCCGACCCATTATCTTATGCAATTCTACGTATAAAATAATTTCTAAGTTAATGGTAAATCGAATGAATTAAATCTATTGTATCCAAAATTATATCACCATCAAGCGGCTTTTGTACCAGGTAGATGCATCCAATATAACATTATTATAGCCCATGAACTTCTTGATACTATGAGAAAGAAAAAGGATAGATTAGGTGATATTGCTACGAAAATTGACATGTCTAAAAAATTTGATCAAATCGAATGGAATTTTGTCAGGGATGTTTTTAAACAACTTGGTTTTGCTGATAAATGGTGTGACATGATCTATCACTGCATTAGTACCTCTTCAATTTATTTATTGTTGAATGAAGCTCCATGTAAGCCTTTCACACCTACTAGAGGCTTGCGTCAAGGAGATAGTTTATCTCCTTAAATATTTATCATTTGTATGGATGCGTTATCTAGGTACTCTTACATGCTGAAACTCAGAAACTTATCCATGGTGTGAAATCAGCTAGGAGAGGACCATCCATTTCTCATCTATATTTTGCAGATGATATTTTTCTTTTCCTTACATCCGAACTTCATTATGCTTGGAATTTGTTGTTGAGATTTAGTAATGCATTGGAGCATGTTATTAATCCTTGTAAAAGTGGCATTACTTTTAGTAACAAAATTTCAAAAGGGAGACAAAATGACATTGCTAATATGTTACAGATGAAACCCATGAAGATTACTGATAAACATCTGGGAGTCCCTTTGTTTCTAAACAAGTCTAAGGTTCAAAGTTTCCAGCCATTAGTTATGAAGATGCAACAAAAATTGGTTGGTTGGAAAGATAAGCTAGTTCCGCAAGCAGGGAGAGCTATTCAAATACAAGTTGTGTTAAATTCTGTTATGATGTACCAAATGAAATGTTTTCCTATCCCATCAACTATCATTGAGCAATTAGATACTTTGCAAAGGCGGTACTGGTGGGGACAACAGCCGAAAAGGAAGGGATTCAATCCAAAGGCATGGAAGAGTCTATGTATACCCAAAAGCATGGAGGACTAGGTTTCAAGAATCTTTCCAATTTTAACTTGGCTATGTTAACCAAAATGGCTTGGAAGTTGGTAAATAATCCTAACAAATTGTCGAGTAGAGTCCTTAAATCTAAGTACTTTCATAATCACCAGCCTTTACACCATACTTCTTGGAAGAATGTAACATGGATTTGGAAAGGTATGTTAAAAGGTTTAGAAGTAGTCAGAAGGTTTCACATACGGGAAGTTGCTACAGGGGAAAGTGTAAGTATTTGGTAAGACAACAGGATTATACAAATTATCACAACTCATCAATTATGGCACAGCTCAATGGGAGGATTCAGCCATGTACAATATTTTCTCTCAATAACAAATAGATAACATTCATCACATTCTAATTCCAATGTCAGGTAATGATACTTTGAGATGGTCACTCACAAACTCAGGTAAGTTCTTTCTCTGGAAATGTTAATTTGCACCATATTCTCCCATTAAAAACTTTTTATTTCGATTTGGTATTTTTTCAGATAATCTTGTTAACTATGTGCAACGTCTCCTGGAAGCTTTGATTGTGCAACAATTTTCTTGATGCATATCAGGTTATGCATATATTTTCTCGATGCATAAAAGATTGTGCAACAATTTTCTTGATGCATAATGCATTATCTTTTGATCATATTTTCGACGATAATGAGGTTATGCATCCATTTTCACGATCTGAGAACATGTTATGTAGATATTATTGTAGGTGCATGACAAGTTATGCAGCCTTATTTTTTGTTGGTTTCAATACTAAGAAAAAGTATTTGATAACGTATTATGCAATCGTTTTGATTTGCATAACAAGTTATGCAAAAAAAAAAAAAAAAGAAAAAAGAACTGCAAAACGTGTTATGCAACCAATTTCGAGAATGCAAAACAAGTTATGCAACAAATTTTGTAGATGCATAACATGTTATGCATCACTATTCGCATAATGCGTTATGCATCCATTTTCTCGACTACATAACATGTTATGCAGATAATCTTATAGGTGCGTAACAAGCAATGCACATTATGCAGCCATTTTCACATCGCATAACAGTTATGCAGCCATCTTTGAGCCGCACAGATTATGCAAGTACGCAACCACTAAAAAAATAAAGCAAAATAAAAAGAATACTTATGTCGTGCCAACGTATGGAGTCGGGGTGAGTGGGTGTCACTTTGATGATCCAATAGTCTAGATTATTTTGGGTCATATGCGTTAATACTTGCCCTAATCATTGGTGTAAGTATCCTAATAATATAGCATGATAACAATATAGCATTGTGTCCCCTGATTTCCTTGGAGAACACGTGGAGTTCCACCAATAATATAGCGAATGCTTTACACATCGTATTGGTATGCCTTAGGCCTCTTCCTATGCACATGCCAAAACATAGTATTTGGCATATATGCACCCACTATGGGTATGCCAAACTGCCAAATTCATATGCCAATATGTTTTTTCCTGGCATATAGGCATACACGACAGAGTTTCCAGCGAGCGATAGAGTCTTTATCGCTCGATGGTCAAAATGTCGTTCGATGGTCATTCAATCGACAGCGACAGTCAAGCTATCGCTCGATACTATGATAATCGCTGACCAGATCTTCATCTAACGGCTACAATTTCCCCCCTCTATAAATACCTGATTTCAAACTCATATCAACTCACACCAAAAATTCTAAATCTCTCTAGAATTTCTTAATTTGTCAATCTTTTCAAATCTAAAACTATCACAACTCCTCTACAATATATTTTCTTGTAAAATGGATTCACAAGCAAAAACTCAAGGCAAAGGTAAGAAGAATCGAGTCCGTGGTGCAAAATACACCATGATAGAAGATGAATGTATTTGTCGTAATTATGTTTTTTTACCCAAGATTGTATCGGTGGTGCACAACAACATGGTAACACCATGTGGGATAATATATTTCAAAAATATGAAGAACAAACCATGAACATCAATGGTCGTGATGCAAAAGGATTGTCGAACACTTCATTGTAATCAATAGGGAAGTATCCGCTTATCTTTGCATTGATAATGCAAGCCAAGAGAAAAGGAAAGGAGAGTGGTCGGACCGATGTTGATTTTGAAAGAGAGGTTAAATACAGATTGGCAACGAAAACATGGTAAACCTGTTTGCTTTCGAAAGTTGTTATCATATTTTGAAGGGTTTGAACAAATATAATCCCGATTACTTAGCAAATAATCAAATAGTACGAAAAGTCACCATATAATTCTTCTCCCTCAACACCAAATTCTTCACCATTTTCACAAGGTCCATCAAATTCTTCACCGAGATACCCCTACAAGCTCAAATTCCAACGTAGTTTTCAATAATTATATTGATGGAAATAATAATGGAAAACTTCCAGGGAGGAATAAGGCAAAACTGGCTAGAAAATTAGCTCAAGAAGGAGGGAGTTTCGTAGGATTTAACATGGCGGAGTTTATGGATTATCAAAAGACCATCGCGAAGGAAAGATCCATTCAAAGGAAAATTCAAAACCGGGAGAGTAAGAAAAGTCGTCTTTCTCAAGAAAAATTCCAGTTTGACTATGACAAGCATAACATTCTTCAAGCTAACACCTCAATTATGAACGCCCAACAAAAACATGTATGGCAAATCGAATTTGACGGGATCCAAGCAGATTGAAAAGCAAGTCTGGATTTACTAACAACCGTGATGAAGAAGATGATGATGATGGAACTGATGATGAGTTTGATGAAATAATTCCTCTTAATGATTAATGTACTAGTTTAGAACTAGTTTAATGTAGCAGTTTAAGTTTTAATGTTCTAGTTTAAGTTTTAATTTGATATGTTGTTATGCATTCCAATTAATATTAGTTTGAAATGAAATGTTGAAGCTTATTAATTAGAAAAATAACAATACATAACATAACTTAAACTGAAGCTAAAACATTAAGAAAAATACATAAAATCATCTTCCATGCTCTGCCCAAAGATTCAATCTAAGATCATCTCTTAACTGGTCATACAAATTACGGTTCTGAATGTAGTTAGTCATTTGACCATAATTCCTTGCAGGGAGGCCTCTTTCAGGTCGAATCTCCGGCCTCAAATCTTCATCATCATAGTTAATCCAATCCGAATCACGTCTAGTTTCCTGAATTACCATGTTATGAAGAATTATGCAAGTGAGCATAGTCTTGTGCATTTCACGAGGACTCAACCCACGATATGGGCCACAAATGATAGCGAACTTCCTCTTCAAAATTCCAAAAGCGCGTTCCACATCCTTCCTCAGTGCCATTTGGGCATCGTTAAAATATCGGTATGAATGGCCCAATGCACCGGCGGGAGGCCGACGGTAGCATTGAACCAAGGTGGACCATTTTGGGTAGATACCATCCGCAAGATAATAGCCATGAGTGTACTGATGGCCGTTGATCATGAAACGGACAGATGGAGAAATTCCATACTTCAAATCTTCAAACAGAGGCGACTTGTGCAAAACATTAATATCATTTTGTGAACCCTAAGACCAAAAAAAAAGCGTGCCATATCCAACAATCGTAGAAGCAGCAGCTTCTAGGATAACTGTTGGTTTTGGATAATGACCTTTATATTGATTGCCCTAATAATGGGGCATCCATGCCATACCCAATGCATACAATCGAGACTACCTAGCATTCACAGGAATCCCCTTTCCTCATTCTCCTTAATATTTGTCTAACATCTTCGTCGGTTGGTTTTCGTAAATATGTTGGACCAAAATGATTAATCATTACTTCACAGAACAATGAAAGGTAAGTGTAAGAAGTTGTTTTACCCATACGAAGGTACTCATCATTCGCATCCATTTGGAGTGCCATAACCTAGAATCCTTAAAGCCCGAAGTAACTTTTTGTTCGGGACTATGACCTCTAATATTGAGTGCATCAAACTGATAATTGAATTGAGGTTCCACTCGACAAAGCTCTTCAATAATCTTTTCACCAGATGACGAGGCATGCGGAATCGACCTTGAAAATCTCGATCAGAGTACACACAATTGGGAAGAAAATAATCGTGCATGAGCTTCTAATGGTAAAATTCCCTCCCTCGATACGTATATCTTCTTGATAATACTTCTTTGGGCTCTGGAACTCTTGGTATTTGACCCGTATGTACAAGCATCATAGTTTCGATTAGATTCTCATCTTGACTTCCTCTTCGTCAATTTCTTGCAACCTCATACGATAACTTTCTTCTTTGTAACACTCGATCATATTCACAATAATATCCCTTTCTTCATTGGATCTCGACATTGTGAAGCTTAAAATTGAGAATAAAAAGGAGTAATATCTTTAGAAGCAGGTGTGAGTTTTTGTCGAGGTAAAATGACGTATATATAGGAACCATGGGGAACTAGCCGTTCTTGAGAATAACTACTTGGCGATAACCATTTTATCGCCATCGTTATTATTATTATCGAGCGATAAAGACTTTAACGCCAGCGATAAAGACTTTATCGCTGGCGATATTGTCAATATCGCTCGCTAGGGATTCGATCGCTCTCGGTTTCCCCATAGTGGCGCAAATGGTTTGGCATGCCACCCGGCATGCCAAACACCATTTTTTTGGCATGTGCATAGGAAGAGGCCTTAAGATAGAAAAAAGGATCCATTTTCCCAGTGGTCCACATGTGGCTAACATAAGAATGCATGATCTACACGTACATACAAATTAAGAATTTTTTTGCACTTCCCTAAAACAACCAACATTTCCTCTCTTCTCTTGCAGCAATCTTCTTCCTCCGACCTACCCAGCTCCATAAATCTTTCTTGTTATTTTTTTATTGCATTTCTACACACCCATAGATCAGAACATCTATTTTCTTTTCTATCACCGAATAGCTGAATAATCAATGTTTACATATTTTCTTTTCTTTCCTCCGACCTACCCTGCTACCCATCTTCTATAACTGAATAGCTAAAGTACAACATTTTATTTTCTTGATCGATTGATTAATCAATGTTTTTCCAGAATCAAATACCTCGTAATTGTTAGAGTATGTAATGGATCAAACTGGTGAATGGGTATTTGGAAGAATTTGATGCTAATTCGAAGAAATTGATGAAAAATTTGTTCTAATATACCATGTTCTTCATTATTTTTCTCGGGTTTTTTTTTGTTTGATCAATTTCTAAAAATTCAAACCTACATAAACTGATTCCAGGGTTGATGTGGTGAACATCAAGCACAATCTTGAAATTTTAAACTTTATATTATAGAGCATGAAATTTGAAATTGAACGCAAAAAGAATGAAGTCATTCCGACATCGGACGAAGAAATTATGAGAAAAACAGTTGAAGAAATGCATAGATTAACAGTCGGTTTATGTGGGCATTAACATAAACAGATTCTGGCAAAAAAAAAATCACTGAAAAACTCATGAATTTTACAATCAGTCTATGATCTAAATATTATAAACCGATTCTTACAATCGGTTTATGTGAGCATGAACATCCACCGATTCTGGACGAGTTTTTCAAAAAAAAAAAAAAAAAAAATCACGTTTTGATGAAGAATCAAAATTAGTTAATTTCTAGTTTAATTTGATTAATCACCCGACTAACGCTAATTAATCAAGGGGTAAATTAGCCAATTTAAAAAAAAATGGACCAGGGGTGTTCTTTTTTACTTTTCAATGATCTTTTTTGTCCTGTAGTCATAGGCCCCAATTTAGCCAGGTTTGCTTTTCAATATCAAAAAGTGTGAGAATGTTATAAATGCCCTCTATTTTGGTGGATCTTAGACAAATATAAAAAACAGTTTTTTTTTAGTCAACTTGATGAAATTGTTTTCAAATTTGGAGCCAACTTGAGAAAGTTATTCTCACTTTTCGGAAACAACTTGTGTTAGTTGCTTTCACTTTTGGAAACAATTTGTGCTAGTTGCTTCCACTGAGGGGTATTATTTAAGTTGAATAAGGGTAAATTTCAAAGGATGGATTTTGAGGGATGTTTAAATAATGTTTCCATCTAAGGTTTTCACCCACGTCCAATCCATTACCCGTCGGATATGACATTTGCGAGTGCGAACTGGATACTGACGAATTTGCGGATATAAAAAATTTATAAACGAAAATGGATAAAATATTGAATATGAGTAATATAACTTAGATTAAAATCTAAGTAATCAACACAACAAGAGCAACACATTGATACTTTTGGAATATCATTGAGGATCTACAATGATTTTCAAGCAAACTATATATGTTATTGTTTATGGGTGAAAATCGTTTCTGCTGATTTCGGTAATTTCGGTGGGTGAGTGAGAAATTGATTCAAACCCTAAACAAATGTGCTGCACGAGAGCACTTTGTAGATTCGAGAGATCGATCTGTACAAGTCCGGCCTAAACCAAGAAAAAAACATTCCGGACTTGCTTCGGTCACAAAGTGGAGGAGAAGGGTTGATTTGGGGAGGGAAGCAAAGAAAGGTGTTGAGGAGAGTAGTATCTCGACTTGTATCGAAAGTGAAAGCTTAGGAAGTTTGCAAGAGATAGAAGCTTTTGGGAGAGCTTGCAAAGTTGCCTTTAGAGTGTAAGTGTAGTATATTTCTCTGACCGAGACTTGTTGTCCGGTGGAAATAGGTAAGACCTCTTTATACAAGTCGAGATTGAAACGTACTGGCCTCATGAAGGAAGAGAGTAAAGGGTGAAATAATGGGAGGAGGTGGTAACCGCATGGTTTTAATGGGCGAAAACGTTTTTCACCATTATTTCCTCTTTTATTTGACCGCTTTATTCCTTTTCACGCTTTCTTAATGTGAGCGTAGTGTACGCCGCATCTTTGTGACCGCCAAACCAAAACCCTAAAGAAGCATCCCCGGTTTGTGTCGATGTATCGAGTGTTGGTTGCATCTTGAGTGCAAGTGGCGCTGCTAGTGGCGCGTGTGGCATGTGCTAATGGCATGTGCGGAATGCCTTGGTGGTAGGTTGCACGGTTTGCAAGTTAGGTTACCAGCGTGTGTGGTTGGCATGTGCCAATGGCATGTGCGGAATGCCTTGGTGGTAGGTTGCACGGTTTGCAAGTTAGGCTACCAGCGTGTGTGTTTGGCATGTGCGGAATGCCTTGGTGGTAGGTTGCACGGTTTGCAAGTTAGGCTACCAGCGTGTGTGTTTGGCATGTGCCAATGGCATGTGCGGAATGCCTTGTTGACCTAGTTGCAAGTCTTGCAAACCTAGGGCGCTATAGTTCGGTTAGTAGCATGTGCGGAATGCCTTGTTGACCTAGTTGCAAGTCTTGCGAACTATGTCGTAAAAAACATTTCCCAACCGAACCCTAATAGTTCGGTTAGTAGCAAAAAAACATTTCCCAAACGAACCTAATAGTTCGGTTTCATCGCAAGGAAAAAATTCAATTTTTTGTAACCGAACTTCTTACTAGTAACTAATCATTACTAATCATACTAATCACTAATCATTAAGTTCGGTTTGATCGTAAAAAGTTTTAAATTTTTTTTGTAACCGAACTATTTAATGGTCACACCAAATACATAGTTCGGTTTGATCGCAAGGAAAAAATTCAATATTTTGTAACCGAACTTCTTACTGGTAACTAATCATACTAATCATTACTAATCATACTAATCACTAATCATTAAGTTCGGTTTTTTGTCATAAATTTGGGTAACCGAACTTTAAGTTCGGTTTGATCGTAAAAAGTTTTAAATTTTTTTTGTAACCGAACTATTTAAGGGTCACACCAAATATATAGTTTTGTTTGATCGCAAGTAAAAATTTCAATTTTTGTAACCGAACTTCTTACTGGTAACTAATGATTACTAATCATACTAATCATTATTAATCATACTAATCACTAATCATTAAGTTCGTTTTTGGTCATAAATTTGGGTAACCGAACTTAATCGCAAAAAAAATTAAAATTTCTCGTTGTGTGTGGGTGAAAATGGTTTATGTAGATTTCGGTAATTTCGGGTGTGTGGTTGAGAAACGAATTTAAACCCTAAACAATGTATTGCAAGGGAGTACTTTAGATTCGAGAAATCAATCTGTACAAGTCCGGCCTAAATCAAGAAATGATCGTTCCAGACTTGGTTCGGTCACAAAGTGGAGGAGAATGGGTTGGTTTTGGGGAGGGAAGCAAGGAAAGTGATGAGACCAGAATAGTTGATTCTGGAAGAGTAGTTGTGTTACGACTTGTATCGGAAAGTGGGAAGCTAACGTATGAAAAGTTAGCAAACGTTTCTGAGTGGTGTATGCTCCTGACTGAACTTGTTGTTCGGTGGAAATAGGTAAGACCTATTTATACAAGTCGAAGTGAAACGTACTCTGGTCTCATTAAGGAATGGAAAAATGGGTGAGTAAATGGGAGGAGGTGATAACGTTAATGCATGGAATTGATGTTCCATAAAACCGTTAACGCATGGAATTGATGTTCCATAAAACCGTTAATGTATGGAATTGATGTTCCATAAAACGAACGTTTCACCATTAACTCCCTGTATTTACTAACCGCCTCATCCTTATGACACTTTCTTATGACGGGCGTAGTGTAGGTCGCACGTTGTAAACCGCCAAACCAATACTCAAAGAGGATCCCCCAGTTTGTGATATGTGTTGATGTCTCGAATGTTTCTGTGGAAAACATGTAGCGTGTTGTTGTTTCCTTGCAAGTCGTGCTTGGGGACTCGCTAGTTTGGTGACCTCCGATGGTCGAGATTTTTCATCTTAAGACGAGAGGTAGGCGTTGATCGTTGCACGCTTTTTTTTTGGTGGCCGTATAGGGAAGGCCAGCATATGGCGCGCAAGGTTGGCATGCCGTTGACATGGCATTCCTTGGCGCGGTTTGGTGTGGCCAAGCTAGGGTTTTGGGTCAAAGGTTACCATGTGTTGTATGGTAACCTCGGACGGCTAGGATTTTCTCCTAGGATTGGAGGGGACCGTTGATTGTCGCACGCCTTCCCTTTGGTAGCCGCGTAGGGAAGGCCAGCATGGTGAAGCGGCTAGGTTGGCATGCCGTTGGGCTGACTCAGAATAATTCAACGGATGAATGTCTGGCCAACAAATGCTCCGCATAGGGTTAAGGCTTAGTTCTATGGGCTAGATATCTAGCTGCTAGATTGGCCATCCACGTCAGCATGGGCAACCTCCTAAGTCCTATGGGATGGCGAATCTAGCAGAGAAACGCTGAATCAAACAGCGTTGAACGCACAATTTAATTTTATTTCTCTCTCCTTCTTTTCCTCTCTTTCCACGTTTCTCTCTCTTCTTTTCTTCTCTCTCTCATTCTTTTCCTCCCTCTCCACGCTTCTCTTTCCCTCTTTTTCTTATCTCTCTCCTTCTTTTACTCTTTCTCTCTCCCTCTTTTCCTTCTCTCTCCATCTTTTCCTCTCTCTCCATGAGAAAAAATTATATAGCGCTGAACGGTTCAGCCTTTTGGTTACTTTTTGAGCGCTGAACGGTTCAGCTTTTGAAACTAGCTGATTTTTGAACTGCGAGCACTTGCTAGGAGAGAGAACTATCAACTATCAGTGTTAACTTTTTTCTCACACTTTTTTCTTGATTTGCAACACTTTTTGGCCAATCTAGCAGTTCAATATAGTCCATGGGGATTAGCCTAAAGAGGTGGAATCTCTTTCATCTACTCATCAGTTGTGATCATTCTAGAACTACTTGGTTAGGATTAAACATGCTGGTTTGAGAATAAAAACATTAATATTAACCCTGTTCAGCAAGCAATTAACATAGAAGATACCACAAGCTGGTTTGAGAATAAATACAATCTTGACAAGTACCAGCACAATACCTGGGTTCTTGCTGTGATGATTACAACCTGGCCACTCTGGGAATATAGGTGTATGAGAATATTTCAAAATAAAAAAGTTTTCTGGCTATGCTCCCATTATTTTGTTCATCAATGCCATATAGAGATGAAGTTATATATCACTTTGCAGTTTAATCTCCATGGCTGTCAGTTGTAGCTCGAAGGAATCTAATGATTTTAAAACAAGTAACTCTTAGCCAACATCTGGCAGTGCTTTGGAATCTAATGCCTCCAACTCATCCACTGATATGGTCATTCCCCACTGACACATTTTGAATCCTAATTAGAATAAACATGAAGTGTTCAGACATTGTGATATACAAGTAACAGTGCTCTACGTACCGTTAAAGCGAGAATATATATTTTCAAGGTAAAGTAAACAACAGAGAATTGCATCATTTATTTGATATGACCATGCGAGATATTGATGAAATAACCAATGAATTTCACGAAATATGAGTAAATTGACAATTGAACATAGACAACAAGCTTACAGATTCTCGCAACATTGAACAAGCCAATGTATTGTAATTGGAAAAAAAAATAGTAATTTCATGCAGTTACAAGTATAATAGAAGAGGATCCTCTTTGAATGAAGAAAGCATATCAGCCTCGGATTTCCATTTCATTTCGTCTTGGTTCCAATTCCAATTTTCCATCCCCAGCATATCCATAAGGTCACCAACAGAATTTTCTGAATCAACATAACTATCACAATCCTCAGATTCTCCAGGAGTATCATCAACATTTTTTCTCTTCCTCCTAATATTGCCAGTACCGCCTTCTACAACTGTAACAGCTAGACAGAAAATTCCCAATTAGTTAGACAATGCAATGCAATGCAATGATACCCCTGGGGGACTTGGCAGATGAAACTACGAAATTTCTGAATAATCCAGCGAAACAAACAACATAAAAAATCACTAAAATGAAGATATAAGAATTACTCACAGGTATCATCATTGGCAGCTGGTTGCATACTTCCTGTTACATCAAGAGACCGGTTATCTTCCTCCATTACATTCTTACTCCTCTGTGTCAAGCTTCTACATTCTATAGGACCAGTAGCACTACAACCTGCAGCTTCCCGTCCCCGGTTCTCTTCTTGCGATGGTTCTGATAATACATTGCATTGTACTTTGAATTAAAATTGTAATGTTTTTCACAGTATCTACTCTTAGGAAGAGTATCATGATCAGCAGCAGCACCATGACCCATCCTAAAATTCTTGCATCTCCGTCTTCCATTTCTTCCATGGGAACAACGCTGTTCATCCTTCTCCTTCTTCTTCTTCAACTTAAGTAGCTTCTTCTTCCTATTATCATAGTACTTTGCACAGAGATTGTAATGTTTTTCACAATAGTTGGTCTTAGGAACACTAGCATCATCAGCAGCAGCACCATGACTCATCCTTAAATTTTTTTTGAGGAGAAAGGTTCTCATCCTTAAATTCTTGCACCTCCATCCGCCACTAGCAGTTAGAGAACAACGCTTTTCATCTGGAATCAGCTTCTTTTTCCTCTTGGTCCCAACATTGGAAGAATTCTTCCTCCCTTCACAGTTAGTTTCAGCATTAGATTTGCTCCTGTCGTTTTTACTATTTCTTTGCTTTTCACCAGTTTGAGAAATTTCATTCTGTAAACCAAGTTTTTGTGCTTCACACTCAATTTCTTCAGAATTACGCAACTCTTGGCATCTCAATATTGACCTATCTTCATATCTCATTGTTAAGTATTCAATTTC
>JAJJWW010009834.1:0-107658 GCA_023531295.1 Papaver armeniacum
AAATAATTAGATCTAGAGCTCTACAAAATATCCATTAATGGAGATTCTAAATGTAATTATTATGTAACCTCAACAATTATAGTGAAGAACCATGGATGTAGATCACATTGATCGAACCATGTAAAAAATCTTATGTGTCTATTTAAATTTCTAGCACTTATATTTTGAGATTTAGATGATTAATATGTTTATATCTAGAAATTATTATCAAGATATGGTGAGGGGTGTAGTGTAGGATTTCCTGCAACTACATATGCGCTAGAAACAGGGACTGCTACTTGTTGATTTCGTAAAAACTTCGTAGAATTTGGATACACAAATCGCCGGATCTCGGGAGTTTTAAGGGAAGAAATGAAAGCTGGCGTGGAAGTTTTCGCATCCGCAAACAACAAACGCACCTTAACAAAGTTGGGAACAGAGATGGAGATATGGAAGAACAGAAAAACAAAGAGGGAGAAATCGCAAATCCACATAAAGCTACGCTCAAAAACTCATCAAAGAGGACTAATTTCTTCTTATCCTTCTCATTTTTTGATTCATTTTTCAGATTTGGGGATTTCAAAACAGATTTTTTGATTTATTAAAACCAATATTAGTTCTTCATAAAACGTGAACTTCTTTCTAAAATTTTGATCCAAAATGGGTTTTGTTTACAGTTTTACAACAATCAAATTTAGCTTATAAATTTAATTAATCAATTTTGAATATGTCGAGTGTTAAAATTTCAGTTTGATCTGGGAATATAGCTAATCTAGTTTCTCTTCCTGTTGTTAAATTTTCATAGCTTCGCAGAAAGCCATCAAACAAGGAGCTCATCGTCAATTAATTCTCGACAAAACAATTTTAACAATAGTATTCTCAGCAACAAAGAGAGGATAGCTCATAGTAAATCAACCAGCGAAGAAGTAATAAGGAGCAAAGATGAAAGAAGAAAGACACTATGGTTTCATTTACTTCGTCGACAACCTTCGCAGACCCATCAATCTACTTCGCAGCAACAGATTATTTCGCATCGACCAATACATGTGAAGTGAATAATTCATATGAAATTAATAGATCCTGCGAAGAGGAAGGAAGGGAGAAGATAGTAATAACACGATGGCAGTATGGCTATCTTTCGCGAACAGAAGCTAAAACATATGGTCATAGGCGAAAGAATATATTGTCTATACTTAAGCAAAAAGAGAGAGTACAACATGACTTTCTCCATGTGAAGAAAATTAGAGGAAAAATAGAGTTATGCAGGTTAATAAGGCAAAGAAAACTTAACGTAATTCGTTCGAAAGTTAGTTCGTGTCAACAAAAGACTTACAGTAAGGAACAGTCACAAGAAAGCATGCCCAGCTGTTGATGGTGGATTTTCGTTTAAGGTTATATTTGTAAAAACCAGAGAAAATCATGCGCTGACATCTTGTAAAAGATAAAGCCATTTATAAGTGTTGGATATTCCCTCACTTAATTCACCAAGAATGGAGCATGTAGCAACAGTCCCATTCTGTGAATTTCATATCACCTTGTATTTCGTACTCATTACCGGTGTGGCATGATGATTCCGAGTGTTACTCTTATAGAGTAACACGAACCTCCAAGCACTATAATGAATCATTATCAGTGTGGCATGAGACTGAGTGTTACTCATATAGAGTAACACGAACCTCCAAACACAATAATGAAACCATGTACGAAATACCCGTAATGCAGTCGATTCTCGGTGTGTTATACTAGCCCGAGCCCTCTCGGTGTGTTATACTAGCCCGATTGAGCCCCTCTCGGTGTGTTATACTAGCCCGATTGAGCCCCTCTCGGTGTGTTATACTAGCCCGATTGAGCATCCCGGACTTGACTGTATCAGTCTCCGGATATGATCTGATCGCAGTCATCCAACTCCGTAAGCATGATTAGATGACCCCAGATCAATTCCATCACCCCCAAGCAGGTATGGAATACCCACGGCCGACCCCGCATGGTCGGCCATCTACTTTAGCTTGCCAAAAGAAAACCGTTCATACCAAGCATTATGACGGAAAACCTAAATTAGGGTTTGCGGCATATTACATATGTTGCAAAGTAGTCTCAACCATCCATCTTCGCGGTATAGATGGAGGGTCTAGATGTAGACTCAAAGGGCCCCGAGCATGTCAACACGATCACCGTGAGACCGCTTACACACTTGACCAGTCGGTCAAGACCAACAAGGTTTGGCCGTGACAAAATCGTCACCCAAACAAGAGGTGGCGCACGGCTTTGAAAGCCAAATTAGGTTTTCAAGCCATCCCGCGCGTCCATCTTCTCCGGTACGAATGGAGGGTCACAGATTAGATTAAACAGTCCAGTCATACCAAAGATGATCACCGTGGGCCCATCTATCTCCTCATGCGGTCGGCCAAGGCATATCATGCCCGACTAATCCAAAACGCCCGCCCAAACATGCGTGGTTACACTTCCCAAATTGCAAATTGATCTCGACCGCTCAACTTCACCTAGGATGATTTGAATGGCTTAGATCACGTTTTCATGGGATAGTAAGGTATAGGCATGATTACCGGCCTGCCATCTTCCCGTCAAACCCATCGACCAAGACCGACCAAGATGTGTCGTCTTGAAACGCGTGCCCAAACTAGGGATCTCGCGTCAGGTTTCCAACTCCTTTGCGGCAAGGATTGCACGCAAACCGATCTCAACCACTCCTCTTTGCCGGTCAATTTGAGTGGCCTAGATCGCGCCTTCTTGGGAAAGTGAGACATGGACGTGTACACCGACATGCCATCAACATGCATGACCGGTCGGTCCTCTCCAAAGCCCTTCCCATGCTTGGTTTCGACCAAGGCGAAGAGTGATGCTTGCGCACCTCTTCAAAAACCCTAGTATTCATTAACGGCCGAGATGAGTGTCTCAAATATCATCTCATCCGTTCAACTTCACCACCTTGGTTATACAACCCTGGTCGGGAGTTATTTGGTTAGTGAGGCGTCATTACCCATCACTTTACCACACCACAATGAAATACTCGCATAAAATACACACGATACTTCACAAGTATCGACTTCGAATAACGCAGGTTATTCAATTCGCATTATATGCTATCTTTCGTGGATCCACGATCCGCACATTCCAGACATCAATCATGTCACAAACTGGGGATACATCTTTGGGGTATTGGTCGGGCGGTTTACAGGCGTGCGGCGTGCAACGCGCCATCACAAGAACGTGTTAGGAAGTCATGGGACCGGTTAGAGATGAACATGAGAAGTGGGCAAGGCTGGTCGTGTATCACCAACGCACAACTCCACTACTCCATCACTCCACTTCCTCCACTTCCCACGAGAGACGTGAATGAGGCTCAATGACTTGTATAAATAGGTTCTCCGCCCTATTTCAAACAACAACACAAGTTCAGACGAGACAGAAAAACCAAGGGTTAATACAAATCGTATTCAAACACCCGAGAGAAGCTTCTTTGCATCAACCGCAAGCCTGCTCATCTTTCATTACAAGTCATAAGCAAGCCAACACCTTCACAATATCAACACCTTCTTCGCTTCCCTCCCTAAGATCAACCCCATCTCCTTCACTTTGTGACCGAAACAAGTCCGGAACGGCCATTTCTTGGTTTAGGCCGGACTTGCACAACATTGATCTCTCGAATCTACAAGCACTCACCGCGCAAGTGCATTTGTTTAAAGGTTTAAATTCATTCCTCATCCACACCCCAAATTACCAAATTCTGCAGGAGTAGTTTTCACCCATCAACAATTGGCGACCACAGTGGGAGGTTGATCTATCGGTTGCACAAAAAATTGAATTCTCAATTTTTCGGTTTTCATCTCACAATGTATCCGGAAACCACAGGCGGTTCAGATACCATGGGAAGTGTAGCTAGAATGCTGGAGGATGTCTTGGCAAATCAAGCCGGTATCACTAGAAGACAGAGCGAGACATTCCGCCTTTTGAATGATATAGCAGCACAATTACAAGAAGGGTCGGCATGCATCTACTCAAGCAGTGCAAGAAATGCTAAATCCTTAGTCAGGAGTCACACCTTTACCGGCGGAGAGGCAAAAAGAGCGCGCAACCGCTGGAGACTCAGGAAAGACGAACAACATGGTCCAGCCGACGAAGACTCGAGGCAACTCCACAGAGGAAAAGACTTGTCCGGGGTACCACAAAGTCTACCGGATAAAGAAATGGAGCCTGCAGCTTACGGATCCTGTTTGGAAGATTTATATCTCAAGACCCTTGTCGAAGCTCGGAAGACTGTTCAATCCGCATCGACCTTTCCAACTAAGTGAAGAAATGCTTGAGGAAGGAGAGATCAATCAAAGAACACGTGAGTACGAGAGGATGGGAACGTTCAATTCGATCACTCGGCGGTGATATTACAACACCTCCCATCACTGCAGAGCCGGAGCAGCCGCAAATCCCGACATCTCATCAAGTGTAACACCTCGGTAGTCACCGGAGCAACAACTTCCACTCCTTCATCGGGACGAGGAGCCGGAGGGACGAGAGGAGGACCATCCCCCATTACCATTGCGAGACTTGATGGAGAAGCGGGAAGTTCTTGCTAAGACTCAAATGGATATGGACGCAACTCAGAAAGTGGTACTCACTTTTCTTAAGACATTAACTGATCGATTTCCACATGACCCGCAACAGCCCCTGGAGCCAACAAGAAATGCATTCAACGCACCGGAGAAGGTACTTAACTAAGCACGGACCTACATGGACTCGATCAAAGAAGCGACATCAGATATGAGAAAGTCCTGTCATGGAGACTTCTACACTGGGACCGATCCTCACAACGATCCTCCTCAAGTCAACAGATTTCACTATGAGCCGAGGCCGGTGGGTCGGGAAGCGGTTTCTCTAGCTGGAAAGTTTATGCGAAATTTCACACCTCTCGAAGAATCGGCGCGTGGAGACGTTTTGTTGCAATCAACCGAGAGGAAGGTCACGACCGTGCCCTACATGTCACCGCACGCATCAAGGATTCAGAGTTCAAGACGACCCTTATCTACACAGATCGTCTTCATTACTCTCAAGATTCTCGGGACATCCAAGGCTCTCCTGTGCAAGGTCGTACGGAAGCCTACCACAATGACGGACTTCGAGGGAAACCAAACCAGCACATACGGGAGAAGCTCCGCGGAAAGAATCACACAAGTTCGTTGCATCCCACTCCCCACGTGGGCGTCAATTCAGGAAGAATACCGACTTGCATCATTGAGGGCTAGTACCCACGATGTATCTTTTGCCGACGAAGCATTCTTCTCCATACTTTGTGAAGCCACAACCCACGTTCATACGAGGAGGGAACGAACTTTTATGGCGAGTCGTGACCAGAAAGGAAAACGGTATACCGACACTGCCATTATCAGCAGGGGAGACTGTTACCCAGTCTCTCAACCTAATGGAATGCTACAACAACAACGAACCACAAGAGCAAGTGCTAGATGCTCCACAACAGCTGCAAGATGGCACCAACTCCACAACTGATGAAATTGAAATCGTTGAGGAATCTCCTAGGCCTATCTCCATCAGCTCAACCTTGTGTACGGATAAACGCGCGAAGCCCGTGGAACTTATCAAAGAGTATCAGGACATGTTCGCTTGGAGATATGAAGAAATGCCGGATTTAGATGAAAATTGGTCATCCGTCATCTACATGTCATACCTGGATCCAAGTCGGTTAAACAGTTGCAGTTCAGACACGAGGAAAATGGATAGATCAGGTGCTGCATAGACTTCAGACTTGAATGTGTCTGTTCCAAAAACGATCCTCCTCGCCTAACATCGACATGTTAATAGATACAACCAGCGGACACGGCATGTTCTCCTCCATGGATGGATGTAGCGGCTACAAACAGATAAGGATGTACGAGCATGATGCAAGTAAGATATCTTTTCGAACTCCTCTCGGAAATTTTTATTATACCATGCTGCCATTTGGTTTAAAGAGTGCCGGTTCAACGTATAACCGCTCTATGACGGTAATCTTCCACTTTGAGCCGATACCTCAAGGGAGCAGCCTCAAGAAGATAACGATGTCCAACCGTCATATCGAGAGAGATCCGGGCGAGTTACTCTATCGGGCGGTGGTCGAACAAGATCCGGGTGAGTCACTTTATCGACGGCGGTACATGTCTATCACGCTATATTGGAGAATCCGCGCTTTTGGTCATTCTCTGAGCTGTTGAACGCTCATCTACAACAACATATGCCCTGATAGAAAGAACCAGGCCTGCCGGAAGAGCCTCATAATGTTTGTAGGGGCATATATCTCACCAACAAAGCGATACAACATTCAGCCTTCATAAGCGTTTCTTGAAGCAGCAAGAGGAAAACCACCAAGATACAACATCATGCGCGTCCATCAACTCCAACTCCGGTACCACGTGCACGAATCCCACAATGATGAAACAACGTCCAAGGTATTCCATACCTGGCTCGACAAAACCACTACGGACAAACCATGTAAACCACGCTGGGGACCGAGGCTCAATGAAGTTCCTTCACCGTCGGTCAAGGACTTCTTCAACATGAGAAAGATGGTCAGTCAAAAATCATGGATTCGCAAGGGTAATCGGCGAAGAGGAAGCCACTTAACGCTCCCTCCAGCAGTAAGCTGCTTCAATGGTCTATTCAAGAGCGCCGCAACGCTCTCCGAGACCCACGTTTGCTGAGTAATCCTTCTTCAACACTCTCTCCAGGACCCACCTCAACGTTCGCACCGAAGCCACTTTAACATCCTCTCAAGTCGTTTCAACACTCAAGCTACATCAACAATCTGCGCTCTGGTCAAGTTATCTTTGATGTACTCATTGCTCAACATACGTCTCATCCATCCTTCATGAGGACCAAATGGAGCATGAAAAACCCTGAAGTCGATAGGAGGAGGGCTATCCTGTGGAACGGATATTTTCATATAGTTGGAAGGGCGCGGTGAACAACTCATCATCAATGTTTGGCATATCTTTGAAGCTTTCAACACCTCCTGACTTGGCACCAGCATTATCTCCGGAAGACATCTCAACAGGGATTCTTTTCTTCCACAATGAAATAAAAGACAGGAGTTAGAACTTGTATGAAAATACAGGAGAGATGTAGTCACACACGGCAAGACACAACTCACATTGGAGCACACAATGTCCGGTCCAAACACCATTCAAGTCCGGTACAAATTTTAGTCCGGTACAAATTCTAGTCCGTACAAATTTTAGTCCTAAGTATAAATTTTAGTCGCGGTGTTGATTTCAAGACATAAGTACAAGTTTCAAGACCGGTACAAGTTTCAAGTCGTCGGGCGTATGTGGGTGAGACTCACGTTCAATCAAGCGAGACACAACAAGCCCACATTCGATCAAGCGGCGCAGCAGGCCCCATGAACGAAGCGAGTGCAGCGGTCCGTCGATTATGCACAACCCCACGATCGAGTGAAGCGGGCGCAATAGCCCCTCGACCGAAGCAGGCATAGCAAGGTCGATCGAAGCAGGCAAGGCCGACATCATACTAGGGAAACACTCTCCTATATGCCTTTTGAACGTGACATACTCCAAGGACAGGATGACCCGTCCCTCCTGGTAACATCTAACTTTGCCTCATAAGTTTTATCTTTAACTGTCACCATCTCATGCCTACCACACAATAGTGTAACCATTATGTGCTAGGCAGGGGACTTAATGTTGATGGTGGATTTTCGTTTAAGGTTATATTTGTAAAAACCAGAGAAAATCATGCGCTGACATCTTGTAAAAGATAAAGCCATTTATAAGTGTTGGATATTCCCTCACTTAATTCACCAAGAATGGAGCATGTAGCAATGGTCCCATTCTCAGTGAATTTCATATCAGCCTTGTATTTCCGTACTCATTACCGTGTGGCATGATGACTGAGTGTTACTCTTATAGAGTAACACGAACCTCCAAGCACTATAATGAATCATTATCAGTGTGGCATGAGACTGAGTGTTACTCATATAGAGTAACACGAACCTCCAAACACAATAATGAAACCATGTACGAAATACCCGTACAAGCTGATTCTCGGTGTGTTATACTAGCCCGAGCCCTCTCGGTGTGTTATACTAGCCCGATTGATCCCCTCTCGGTGTGTTATACTAGCCCGATTGAGCCCCTCTCGGTGTGTTATACTAGCCCGATTGAGCATCCGGACTTGACTGTATCAGTCTCCGGATATGATCTGATCGCAGTCATCCAACTCCGTAAGCATGATTGGATGACCCCAGATCAATTCCATCACCCCCAAGCAGGTATGGAATACCCACGGCCGACCCCGCATGGTCGGCCATCGGCCTTAGCTTGCCAAAAGAAAACCGTTCATACCAAGCATTATGACGGAAAAACCTAAATTAGGGTTTGCGGCATATTACATATGTTGCAAAGTAGTCTCAACCATCCATCTTCGCAGGTATAGATGGAGGGTCTAGATGTAGACTCAAAGGGCCCAGAGCATGTCAACACGATCACCGTGAGACCGCCTACACACTTGACCAGTCGGTCAAGACCAACAAGGTTTGGCCGTGACAAAATCGTCACCCAAACAAGAGGTGGCGCACGGCTTTGAAAGCCAAATTAGGGTTTCAAGCCATCACGCGCGTCCATCTTCTCCGTACGAATGGAGGGTCACGAGATTAGATTAAATGTGTCCAGTCATACCAAACATGATCACCGTGGGCCCATCTATCTCCTCATGCGGTCGGCCAAGGCATATCATGCCCGACTAATCCAAAACGCCCGCCCAAACATGCGTGGTTACACTTCCCAAATTGCAAATTGATCTCGACCGCTCAACTTCACTCGGATGATTTGAATGGCTTAGATCACGTTTTCATGGGATAGTAAGGTATAGGCATGATTACCGTGCTGCCATCTTCCCGTCAAACCCATCGACCAAGACCGACCAAGATGTGTCGTCTTGAAACGCGTGCCCAAACTAGGGATCTCGCGCGGTTTTCCAACTCCTTTGCGGCAAGGATTTCTGCCGCAAACCGATCTCAACCACTCCTCTTTGCCGGTCAATTTGAGTGGCCTAGATCGCGCCTTCTTGGGAAAGTGAGACATGGACGTGTACACCGACATGCCATCAACATGCATGACCGGTCGGTCCTCTCCAAAGCCCTTCCCATGCTTGGTTTCGACCAAGGCTGAAGAGTGATGCTTGCGCACCTCTTCAAAACCCTAGTATTCATTAATCTGCCGTGATGAGTGTCTCAAACATCATCTCATCCGTTCAACTTCACTGCCTTGGTTATACAACCTTGGTCGGGAGTTATTTGGTTAGTGAGGCGTCATTACCCATCACTTTACCACACCACAATGCAGTACTCGCATAAAATACACACGATACTTCACAAGTATCGACTTTTCGAATAACGCAGTTATTCAATTCGAAGATTATATGCTATCTTTCGTGGATCCACGATCCGCACATTCCGAACATCAATCATGTCACAAAGGCGGGGATACATACGGGGTATTGGTCTGGCGGTTTACGGCGTGCGGCGTGCAACGCGCCATCACAAGAACGTGTTAGGAAGTCATGGACGGTTAGAGATGAACATGAGAAGTGGGCAAGGCTGGTCGTGTATCACCAACGCACAACTCCACTACTCCATCACTCCACTTCCTCCACTTCCCACGAGAGACGTGAATGAGGCTCAATGACTTGTATAAATAGGTTCTCCGCCCTATTTCAAACAACAACACAAGTTCGGACGAGACGAAAAAAAAACCAAGTGTTAATACAAATCGTATTCAAACACCCGCAGCACCGCTTGCATCAACCGCAAGCCCTGCTCATCTTTCGTTACAAGTCATAAGCAAGCCAACACCTTCACAATATCAACACCTTCTTCGCTTCCTCCCTAAGATCAACCCCATCTCCTTCACTTTGTGACCGAAACAAGTCCGGAACGGCCATTTCTTGGTTTAGGCCGGACTTGCACAGATTGATCTCTCGAATCTACAAGCACTCACCGCACAAAGATGCATTTGTTTAAAGGTTTAAATTCATTCCTCATCCACACCCCAAATTACCAAATTCTGCAGGAGGAGTTTTCACCCATCAACAATTGGCGACCACAGTGGGAGGTTGATCTATCGGTTGCACAAAAAATTGAATTCTCAATTTTTCGGTTTCCATCTCACAATGTATCCGGAAACCACAGGCGGTTCAGATACCATGGGAAGTGTAGCTAGAATGCTGGAGGATGTCTTGGCAAATCAAGCCGGTATCACTAGAAGACAGAGCGAGACATTCCGCCTTTTGAATGATATAGCAGCACAATTACAAGAAGGGTCGGCATGCATCTACTCAAGCAGTGCAAGAAATGCTAAATCCTTAGTCAGGAGTCACACCTTTACCGGCGGAGAGGCAAAAAGAGCGCGCAACCGCTGGAGACTCAGGAAAGACGAACAACATGGTCCAGCCGACGAAGACTCGAGGCAACTCCACAAAGGAAAAGACTTGTCCGGGGTACCACAAAGTCTACCGGATAAAGAAATGGAGCCTGCAGCTTACGGATCCCTGCTGGAAGATTTATATCTCAAGACCCTTGTCGAAGCTCGGAAGACTGTTCAATCCGCATCGACCTTTCAACTAAGTGAAGAAATGCTTGAGGAAGGAGAGATCAATCAAAGAACACGTGAGTACAGAGGATGGGAACGTTCAATTCGATCACTCACGGTGATATTACAACACCTCCCATCACGCAGAGCCGGAGCAGCGCAAATCGACATCTCATCAAGTGTAACACCTCGGTAGTCACCGGAGCAACAACTTCCACTCCTTCATCGGGACGAGGAGTGGGAGGGACGAGAGGAGGACCATCCCCCATTACCATTGCAGACTTGATGGAGAAGCAGGAAGTTCTTGCTAAGACTCAAATGGATATGGACGCAACTCAGAAAGTGGTACTCACTTTTCTTAAGACATTAACTAATCGATTTCCACATGACCCGCAACAGCCCCGGAGCCAACAAGAAATGCATTCAACGCAGGAGAAGGTACTTCAACGGCACGGACCTACATGGACCCGATCAAAGAAGCGACATCGGATATGAGCGGCCCTGTCATGGAGACTTCTACACTGGGACTGATCTCACAACGATCCTCCTCAAGTCAACAGTTTCACTATGAGCCGAGGCCGGTGGGTCGGGAAGCGGTTTCTCTAGTGGAAAGTTTATGCGAAATTTCACACCTCTCGAAGAATCGGCCACGGAGACGTTTTGTTGCAATCAACCGTGAGGAAGGTCACGACCGTGCCCTACATGTCACCGCACGCATCAAGGATTCCAGAGTTCAAGACGACCCTTATCTACACGGGATCGTCTTCATTACTCTCAAGATTCTCGGGACATCCAAGGCTCTCCCGTGCAAGGTCGTACGGAAGCCTACCACAATGACGGACTTCGAGGGAAACCAAACCAGCACATACGGGAGAAGCTCCGTGGAAAGAATCGGACAAGTTAGTTGCATCCCACTCCCCATGTGGGCGTCAATTCAGAAGAATACCGACTTGCATCATTGAGGGCTAGTACCCACGATGTATCTTTGCCGACGAAGCATTCTTCTCCATACCGTGAAGCCACAACCCACGTTCATACGAGGAGGGAACGAACTTTTATGGCGAGTCGTGACCGAGAAAAGGAAAACGGTATACCGACACCGCCATTATCGGCAGGGAGACTGCACCCGAGTCTCTCAACCTAATGGAATGCTACAACAAAGAACGAACCACAAGAGCAAGTGCTAGATGCTCCACAACAACTGCAAGATGGCACCAACTCCACAACCGATGAAATTGAAATCGTTGAGGAATCTCCTAGGCCTATCTCCATCACCAACCTTGTGTATGGATAAACGCGCGAAGCTCGTGGAACTTATCAAAGAGTATCGGGACATGTTCGCTGAGATATGAAGAAATGCCGGATTTAGATGAAAATTGGTCATCCGTCATCTACATGTCATACCTGGATCCAAGTCGGTTAAACAGGTTGCGGTTCCAGACACGAGGAAAATGGATAGATCAAAGTCCGCATAGACTTGAGAGACTTGAACAGTGCTGCTCCAAAACGATCCTCCTCTCGCCTAACATCGACATGTTAATAGATACAACCAGCGGACACGGCATGTTCTCCTCCAAGGATGGATGTAGCGGCTACAAACAGATAAGGATGTACGAGCATGATGCAAGTAAGATATCTTTTCGAACTCCTCTCGGAAATTTTTATTATACCATGCTGCCATTTGGTTTAAAGAGTGCAGGTTCAACGTATAACCGCTCTATGACGGTAATCTTCCACTGGAGCCGATACCTCAAGGGAGCAGCCTCAAGAAGATAACGATGTCCAACCGTCATATCGAGAGAGATCCGGCGAGTTACTCATCGACGTTGGTCGAACAAGATCCGGTGAGTCACTTTATCGCATAGCGGTACATGTCTATCACGCTATATTGAGAATCCGCGCTTTTGGTTATTCTCTGGAGCTGTTGAACGCTCATCTACAACAACATATGCCCTGATAGAAATAACCAGGCCTTCCGGAAGAGCCTCATAATGTTTGTAGGGGCATATATCTCACCAACAAAGCGATACAACATTCGGCCTTCTCAGAAGCGGTTCCTTGAAGCAGCAAGAGGAAAACCACCAAGATACAACATCATGCGCGTCCATCAACTCCAACTCGCACCACGTGCACGAATCCCACAATGATGAAACAACGTCCAAGGTATTCCATACCCGGCTCGACAACAACCACTACGGACAAACCATGTAAACCACGCTTGGGGATCGAGGCTCGGCATGAAGTTCCTTCACCTCGATCAAGGACTTCTTCAACATGAGAAAGATGGTCAGTCAAAAATCATGGATTCGCAAGGGTAATCGAATCGAAGAGGAAGCCACTTCAACGCTCCCTCCAAAGAAGTCCGCTTCAATGGTCTATTCAAGAGCCGCCGCAACGCTCTCTCCGAGACCCACGTTTGCTTCAGAATCCTTCTTCAACACTCTCTCCAGGACCCACCTCAACGTTCGCACCAGAAGCCACTTTAACATCCTCTCAAGTCGTTTCAACACTCAAGCTACATCAACAATCTGCGCTCTGGTCAAGTTATCTTTGATGTACTCATTGCTCAACATACGTCTCATCCATCCTTCATGAGGACCCAGCGGAGCATGAAAAACCCTGAAGTCGATAGGAGGAGGGCTATCCTGTGGAACGGATATTTTCATATAGTTGGAAGGGCGCGGTGAACAACTCATCATCAATGTTTGGCATATCTTTGAAGCTTTCAACACCTCCTGACTTGGCACCAGCATTATCTCCAGAAGACATCTCAACAGGGATTCTTTTCTTCCACAATGAAATAAAAGACAGGAGTTAGAACTTGTATGAAAATACAGGAGAGATGTAGTCACACACGGCAAGACACAACTCACATTGGAGCACACAATGTCCGGTGCAAACACCATTCAAGTCCGGTACAAATTTTTAGTCCTAAGACAAATTCTAGTCCCAGACAAATTTTAGTCCGGACAAATTTTAGTATGGTGTTGATTTCAAGACCGGTACAAGTTTCAAGACCGGACAAGTTTCAAGTCTCACAAAGCGTATGTGGGTGAGACTCACGTTCAATCAAGCGTACACAACAAGCCCACATTCGATCAAGCAGGCGCAATAGCCCCACGAACGAAGCAGGTGCAGCAGTCCGTCGATTATGCACAACCCCACGATCGAGTGAAGCAGCGCATAGCCCCTCGACCGAAGCAGGCATAGCAAGGTCGATCGAAGCAGCAAGGCCGACATCATACTAGGGAAACACTCTCCTATATGCCTTTTGAACGTGACATACTCCAAGGACATGGATGACCCGTCCCTCCCGGGTAACATCTAACTTTGCCTCATAAGTTTTATCTTTAACTCGTCACCATCTCATGCCTACCACACAATAGTGTAACCATTATGTGCTAGGCGGGGACTTAATGTTGATGGTGGATTTTCGTTTAAGGTTATATTTGTAAAAACCAGAGAAAATCATGCGGCGACATCTTGTAAAAGATAAAGCCATTTATAAGTGTTGGATATTCCCTCACTTAATTCACCAAGAATGGGGCATGTAGCAAAGTCCATTCTGTGAATTTCATATCAGCCTTGTATTTCCTGTACTCATTATCAGTGTGGCATGATGACTGAGTGTTACTCTTATAGAGTAACACGAACCTCCAAGCACTATAATGAATCATTATCAGTGTGGCATGAGTGGAGTGTTACTCATATAGAGTAACACGAACCTCAAACACAATAATGAAACCATGTACGAAATACCCGTACAGCTGATTCTCGGTGTGTTATACTAGCCAGAGCCCTCTCGGTGTGTTATACTAGCCCGATTGATCCCCTCTCGGTGTGTTATACTAGCCCGATTGAGCCCCTCTCGGTGTGTTATACTAGCCCGATTGAGCATCCGGACTTGACTGTATCGGTCTCCGGATATGATCTGATCGCAGTCATCCAACTCCGTAAGCATGATTGGATGACCCCGCATCAATTCCATCACCCCCAAGCGGTATGGAATACCCGGCCGACCCGCATGGTCGGCCATCGGCCTTAGCTTGCCAAAAGAAAACCGTTCATACCAAGCATTATGACGGAAAACCCTAAATTAGGGTTTGCGGCATATTACATATGTTGCAAAGTAGTCTCAACCATCCATCTTCGCAGTTATAGATGGAGGGTCTAGATGTAGACTCAAAGGGCCCGAGCATGTCAACACGATCACCGTGAGACCGCCTACACACTTGACTAGTCGGTCAAGACCAACAAGGTTTGGCCGTGACAAAATCGTCACCCAAACAAGAGGTGGCGCACGGCTTTGAAAGCCAAATTAGGGTTTCAAGCCATCACGCGCGTCCATCTTCTCCGGTACGAATGGAGGGTCACAAATTAGATTAAACAGGTCCGTCATACCAGCATGATCACCGCGGTGGGCCCATCTATCTCCTCATACGGTCGGCCAAGGCATATCATGCCCGACTAATCCAAAACGCCCGTCCAAACATGCGTGGTTACACTTCCCAAATTGCAAATTGATCTCGACCGCTCAACTTCACCGGATGATTTGAATGGCTTAGATCACGTTTTCATGGGATAGTAAGGTATAGGCATGATTACCGCCTGCCATCTTCCCGAGTCAAACCCATCGACCAAGACCGACCAAGATGTGTCGTCTTGAAACGCGTGCCCAAACTAGGGATCTCGCGCCGGTTTCCAACTCCTTTGCGGCAAGGATTTTGCCACAAACCGATCTCAACCACTCCTCTTTGCTTCTGGCCAATTTGAGTGGCCTAGATCGCGCCTTCTTGGGAAAGTGAGACATGGACGTGTACACCAACATGCCATCAACATGCATGACCGGTCGGTCCTCTCCAAAGCCCTTCCCATGCTTGGTTTCGACCAAGTCAAGAGTGATGCTTGCGCACCTCTTCAAAACCTAGTATTCATTAACGGTCATGCAGATGAGTGTCTCAAACATCATCTCATCCGTTCAACTTCACCTACCTTGGTTATACAACCCTGGTCGAGTTATTTGGTTAGTGAGGCGTCATTACCCATCACTTTACCACACCACAATGCAAGACTCCGCATAAAATACACACGATACTTCACAAGTATCGACTTTCGAATAACGCATTTATTCAATTCAAGATTACATGCTATCTTTCGTGGATCCACGATCCGCACATTCCATACATCAATCATGTCACAAACTGGGGATACATATCGGGGTATTGGTCCGGCGGTTTACAAAGGCGGCAACGGCGTGCAACGCGCCATCACAAGAACGTGTTAGGAAGTCATGGACGGTTAGAGATGAACATGAGAAGTGGGCAAGGCTGGTCGTGTATCACCAACGCACAACTCCACTACTCCATCACTCCACTTCCTCCACTTCCCACGAGAGACGTGAATGAGGCTCAATGACTTGTATAAATAGGTTCTCCGACCTATTTCAAACAACAACACAAGTTCAGACGAGACAGAAAAACCAAGTGTTAATACAAATCGTATTCAAACACCCGAGCCTCGCTTGCATCAACCGCAAGCCCGCTCATCTTTCGCATTACAAGTCATAAGCAAGCCAACACCTTCACAATCTCAACACCTTCTTCGCTTCCCTCCCTAAGATCAACCCCATCTCCTTCACTTTGTGACCGAAACAAGTCCGGAACGGCCATTTCTTGGTTTAGGCCGGACTTGCACATTGATCTCTCGAATCTACAAGCACTCACCGCAAAGTGCATTTGTTTAAAGGTTTAAATTCATTCCTCATCCACACCCCAAATTACCAAATTCTGCAGGAGTAGTTTTCACCCATCAACATCAGCATAGCATACTCATATGTTTAAGTCTCTAGCATCATCAACAAGGAAATATGAAAACCTCCTATACAACTACAAACAAAGATCTGTAGCAGACATCTTCCAACAACAGCGGAAGCAAAGATTGCTCACCACCAAGTTGTAAAAGAACCAAGTTAAAAGTCCAACGGACTAAATCCACAATGACAAAGAATCATAGCATCCACAAGAAATTTACGGGGGAGAAGAAAAACTTGACAGAACATCATCTAATTTCGAAAGAACACACAGCGTGGAAAATTCAGTTGATGGGGCATAAAGGTCGTGAAACTCACTAAGTTTATTTTGTCAAAGATTCATGCTACTAGCAAACCGAGAAAATCAAGAGAAAGAGATGTAATAGTATCAACGGAAACAGATCTGAACAATACAGTGAAATCAGGCGAATCTACATCAACAATTAGTCTCAACAGCAAACTACTACCTTATCTCTCTTATTTTGTGTTTAATTATTTAGACATGGAAGTTTTAAGATTGCTTTCCTCTAAAATCAGTACCTGTATTTCATAAAATCTGATTTCCTTCTGGAATTTCACACCAAAGCAAGTTTTCTTTATAGATTTAAGACAGCCAAAACCTATTTTACAAACCCAATTAATGAATTTTGGAAACATCGTGTATTGAAATCCCGATTTGATCTGTAGATTAAACTAGCAAACAGCAGGAACATTAAAAGGCGAATTTAACTTCTCTATCGATTATTTGTTGAACAGGAGTCCATTCTCGCCGTTACCAGCGAAGAAAACTTGCGAATTAATTACCCATTCAAGCAGCAGATGAAGTTCACCATCAGCTCAGTTTATCAGTTCGCAAAATTTAGTACCTGCGAAATTAAAAATTCCTGCGAAATTAAACCAACACGCCATAGAAGAAACTACAAGGAGTAAATTCGAATCCCGTTCTTCACTGTTTGCGATATGAAGTTGAACTTAGCTTGTAGGAGACCAGTGTTGTATATTTCAATATCATCCCGCAAACTCCAGACAAACTCGAGCTCGTCAAAGCCAGAAAAACAATAAATCAAGTCAACCACATCACCAAAGAAAGGAATATCATTCTAGCAACAGGACACGATGAAAACAAAAAAGGGGAAGGAGATGTTCAATGGGAGCAGCCAAAGGCGAAAGTAACGATTGGAGCTTAACCAATCTTAGATATGGACAACCAATTAAAACAATACAACCTGCGAGGAGTAAATGAATGGATCCAAAAGAGACCAGCAAGGAACCAAGGAAAAGTTACTTGAATAAATAAGTGCAGATTGATCAAGAAGAAGAAAAGACGAAGAAATAGTACACAAAAGGCAGTGATATGAGAATAAGTAGTGAACAACACCACTTTTTCATAAACAGTCGATAGCACAGTTGGTTCCGAGCGAAGAGAACAAGCTTGGTGTCGCAAGTTTTGAATTTCCAAGAGCGAAGAAGTAGAATAAAGTCACGGAATTGTGTGCGTCTCTTTCGTGCATAAAGTGAGTGGCACGAGATGGTTGGAGAAGGGGCATTCAAACTAGAGGTCGCGGGTTCGAGTCTTCCCCTTCGCACAGAATTTTTTGCCTTGCAAACGTTTACTTTGCGAGCATTTGCTGCACGAACATACACTTCGCAAATGTTTGCTTCACACAAATTTCTGTCACGTGAAGTCATCTTTGTAAATACTTGCGAGAACAAGAAGAGAAGAACTTTGCCAAGCCCAGTTCGCTAAGACAAAGCCAAATTTCAATAAATGTTTCGCGAAGCAAGGAAAAGAGTTGACGATTATTTCGCAAGAGAGGGTTAGCACATATGGTATGGAGCGAGAATATGCGTGAGGCATGTCAAGGGTTCAAATCTCATTTCTCACACTTCTTTTGCTTTGCGAGATAATTATATTTTGTGCGATGTTTATACATTTCGAGGATGCTAGCTTCAAGCAAATCATATACTTCGCAAGAGACAACAACAAAGAACAAACCACAAAAGCTAAGTACCACTTTCCTTGAACATTTAACTTCTACTGAGAAAATAAAAGATTTTTGATTTGATTACAAAAAAGCGATTCAATCGCAAGATTACAAATATTACTAAGATTTCAAGATTATAAAGACTTCAAAATTGCAAAGATTTTTAGATTTCAAAAAAAAAAAAAAAAAAAAAATTATTTCAAAATTACAAAGATTTCAAGATATCATAGATTCGAGAAAAAATCTCGCAGATTAATTTATATATTTCTCTTGAATATTTACTTTACTTCAAATGATATGATATTATGAGAATAAATGAAAGAAAATGATGATAAATGAAGGAATGAATGAAAGGATGAATGAAAGAATGAAGAAATGCGATAATGTCGCAGAGATAATGGAAATGTGATAATTTCTTAAAGATAATGAGAAGAGATAATCAAAAATGAATGATTGAGACAAAAATGAATGAATGAGTGAATGGGACGAACCTTTATGGCGTACACCCTAGTTCGCGAATGATATTTCATGTAAGAGGCAAATGTAAGACCTAAAGTCATATAAGGGGGTATCTCTTGACATGGCTCGGTGAAAAGGTTACACCGCTCCCGGAACCCGAGTCATGGAGATTTGGGGCCCATGAAAGCCTATCCAGGAGAGATACCTTGGATTTCCAACTATATATATAAGGTTATACTGGTTGGACGCCCGAGGGTCTCTTCCAGGAGTCAGTGTATGCTCAAGGCGCCGGTGTACACGGTTGAGCCAAGAGTGCCTGGGGCATTTGAAGTGTCTCGGCCATTCTTGGCAAGTCTTGGTATATGTTGCACTCGGCCCGAAGAAAACTCCACTTAGGGTGCAGTCTCGTAACCATAAACCATATAGGTATAAGGGATAATAGGGTGCGAAAACAATCGGTTGTTGTTAAGACCGGATGGGAGGAGCTAGTCTTGTATGGCCGATGTACGCCTCCTTGAAGGGGCAACCGGGGAGAAGATAAGGGCGGCACCCTCCATTAGGGAGGCGATAAGTGTCAAAAGACGCAAATGTCATGAGGCTTTATTTTCGCAAGGAAATTTAGGCTTGTCATATTTGTGCGATGATCCTGAAGAGGCAATAATACAAAAGACAAAGATAAGGCGAGATCAATGGGTCTTTACATGAAAGTGTAAAGACGTCCCGCGATTTCGTCGCAAGACGGCAATGTCATGGGACTTTATGTTCTCACAAGAATATTTAGGTCTGTCATATTGTCGCAATAATGAGGGGGTGGCAAAATAAGACCTTTAACTAGGAAGGCGAAATAAGACCACACAAGAAAAATGATAAGGCAAGACAAATGGGTCATTACATGAAAATGTAAAGACGTCCTGCGATCTTGTCGCAATGACAAAATTCAACATAAACATTTTGAATGTAAGTAACAGAGATCTTTCATCGCAAAAAAGATTACAGGATAAGCTTGCGAGCTTGAGAAAATGATTAAATGATAAGTTTGGTGAACATGTACATGATAATGAGGCTGAGGCAATGCAAATACCGCACAATTGATATTATGATCATATTATTATGCGATACTAATAGTGCAGGAATAAGAAAAGATGAAACACAAGTAAGAGCTTGCGAGGAACAATAAATACGCAAAGAGTAATGCATATACTAGAGACAAAATCAGAGAAATGAAGAATGGAAGCGATTTAGAGCTACATCAATTTTAGAGCGGCAAAATGAGATTCAGAATTATTCAGAATTTCGCAGAATGTGATTATTTCGCAAGATGTGATTATTTCGCTCAATTATTTCTGGCACTTATAAACAACTTGAAGAGATTATATTAGCGCAAAGAATGAGACAGAGGCAAGATAAGAATGAAGAAACAACTCGCTCATTCAACATTTTCTTAAGGATTCTACCCTCATAGATAAAGAGCAGAGGCAACTATGGATAACCAAGAAAATATTTAATGTTCTTTATCTTCTCGGCAAGAATCATTCCCAAAGAAGGTGTTCACCAATGAACAACAAGAATCATCACCAAAAATGTAGTTGCAGGAAATCCCACACTACACCCCTCACTATATTTTGTAGATCTAAATCTTATTAATGATATGAACTTCAAATATAAGTGCTAGAAATATAAATAGACACATAAGATTTTTTATGTGGTTCGATCAATATGATCTACATCCACGATTCTTCACTATGATTGTTGAGGTTACATTGGTATTACATTTATAATCTCCATTAATGGATATTTTCTAGAGCTCTAGATCTACTTTTAGGGGAAGAAGATGATAAAGAAAATAAAGTTTCTCCCTCAAAAATATCTCTCTCTTCCTAAAAGTGTCCCCCCTTTTCTCTCTCCTGCTCTTCTCTTTATATAGATGTTTACATAATGGATGACAGCTCACATACAACTCATATTCCCGCGAGCCCTTTAATAATTTCGCAGGCTCTTGCTACCTTCTCGCGAGACATTCTCGCGAGTCTTGCTACATTCTCTCGAGTTAAGGAAAATAATGAATCTCGCACGCTAAGAAAATATGTTGTGCGATATTTGAATCCTACATCTTGCCTCTTTTTCCTTGAATATTGCTTGAAGAGCGATCTTTAAGGAAAAATCTGTTGTTGTAGTAATCTTTGATCTTTGTTGATGAAAGAACGAGCGAAAGAATACTGGACTTGAAAAGTACGTACTTGCCTCTATTCTTTTGCGAAGTTCAAGCTCTTGCGAAGTAAATAAGAAATACCATCCCGAAGTATATGAAGTATGAAGTATCCTTGAAGAAGTATAAGAAGTATGAAGTATGAAGTATCCTTGAGAATTATAAGAAGTACTTAATCTTCTAAATATAAGAAGTATTGCGAATCCATCATGCACAACTCTCGCTCCATGTTCTTTGCCTCATGCAATGCTCTATTCTTTTGCGAAGTTCCGAAACTTTGAGAAGTGAATATGAAGTATGAATCCTTGAAGTATAAGAAGTATTGCCTCTGTTCATGCGAAGTTATTATTCCATTTTTGGTGAAGATTCTTGTTGTTCACGGTGAATATCTTCTTTGGAAGTGATTCTTGCGAGAAGATAAAGAACATAAAATTTTTCTTGGTTATCCATAATTGCCTCTTGTTCTTTATCTTTGAAGGTAGAATCTTTAAGAAAATGTTGGATGAGGGAGTTGTATCTTCATTCTCATTTTGCCCTCGCCTCATGCTTTGTGCTCATGCGATAGTATAATCTCTTCAAGTTGCTTATAATTTTGCGAAATAACCACATTTCGCAAACTAATCACATTCTCGAGAAATTATGACTCATTCTCCGCGAAATTCTGAATAATACCTCGAGAGATTCCAAATAATATCGCCGAGAGATTCGAATAACACTCTTGAGAGATTATAAATAGTTGAGAGATTCTCGATAATTCTCGTAGAAATTTGTAAAATACTTGTGCGAGTATAATGCTTATGTAATGATTATGTTATGAAATGTATATGCAATGGTTATGCCATGAAATGCTTATGCAATGCTTTCATGATGCGATTATGATGCTTGTATGATGAGAATGCTTATCTACCTGCAATGTATAGGTAATGTTTGTGTTACTTAGCTCATTTGGCTGCTCTAAAATTGATGTAGCTTTAAATCGCTTCCATTCTTCATTTCTCTTATTTTGTCTCTAGTATATGCATTCCTCTTTGTGTATTTATTGTTTCTCGTAAGTTCTTACTTGTGCTTCATCTTTCTTATTCCCGCACTTCATCCAAATTGTTTATGTTGAATTTTGTCATTGCGACAAGATCGCAGGACGTCTTTACATTTTCATGTAATAACCCCTTGATCTTTAATTATCATTGTTTTTGTGTGGTCTTATTTTGCCTTCCTAGTTAAAGGTCTTATTTTGCCACCCCCTCATTGCGACAATATGACAGGCCTAAATATTCTTGCGAACATAAAGCCCCATGACATTGCCGTCTTGCGACAAAATCGCAGGACGTCGTTACACTTTCATGTAATGACCCATTGATCTTGTCTTATCATTTCTTAGTATTATTGCCTCTGTAGGATGTTTTAGTTGCGACAATATGACAGTGCCTAAATATCCTTGCGAACATAAAGCCCCATGACATTGCCGTCTTGCGACGAAATCGCGGCAGGACGTCCGTACACTTTCGTGAAAAGACCCATTGATCTCGTCTTACCCTCGCGTTAGTATTATTGCCTCTGCAGGATCATTGCACAAATATGACAGCCTAAATTTTCTTGCGAAAATAAAGCCCCATGACATTTGCGTCTTTTGACACTCTCCCTAATGGAGGGTGTCGCCCTTATCATCTCCATGGTTGCCCCTTCAAGGAGGCGTACATCGCCATACAAGGCTAGCTCCTCCCATCCGGTCTTAACAACAACCGGTTGTTTTCGCAGCCTCTTATCCCTTATACCTATAGGGTTTATGGTTACAAGGCTGCACCCTAAGTGGAGTTTTCTTCGGGCGAGTGCAAAGATGCGCCAAGACTTGTCAAGAGTGGTAAGGAAGTTCCATGCTCCCGCACTCTTGACTCAACCGTGTACCTCGGCGCCTTGATCATACGCGACTCCTTGAAAGAGACCCTCGGTCGCCCAACCAGGGTATAACCTACATATATAGTTGGGAATCCAAGGTATCTCCCCGGATAGGCTTTCATGGGCCCCAAATCTGCATGACCCAGTTCCGGGCGGTGTAACCTTTTCCCCGGGCCATGTTAAGAGATTCCCCCTTATATGACGCACTTTAGGTCTTACATTTGCCTCTTACGAAATATAATTCGCGAACTAGGTGTACGCCATAAAGGTTCATCCCATTCATTTACTCATTCATTGTTGTTAAACCATTCAATCATTCACTTTTGATTATCTCTTCTCATTATCTTTGCGAAATTATCGCATGTCTTCATTCTTTCATTCATCCTTTCATTCATTTCTTCATTTTGTCACTTCCTTCACTTATTCTTTCATTTGTCATTTCTTTCATTCATTCTCATAATAGCATATCATTTGCGGTTTGCTCTCTATTGTTGTCTCTTGCGAAGTATATGATTTGCTTATGAAGCTATCATCCTTGAAATATATGAACGTCGATATAAAATATAAACATCTCACATGACAAAAGAATTGTGAGAAATGAGATTTGAACCCTTGACCTGCCTCTTTATATTCTCGCACCATACCAACTGTTCTAACCTCATTTGCGAAATTAACTTGCGAGATAATCATCAACTTTCTTCTTTGCGAGATAAGCAATGTCTGTGTGAAATTTTGCATAACAAAAATAAATGTGCGAGAGCAAGAATTGATCCTGCGACCTTCTGCTCGCGTTCATGCCTCCTGACCAACTGTGCTAGCCAAGCCTCTGCGAAATAATCACTTACTTTCTTCTTTGCGAAATATACTTGCGAAAAACCCATGCGAAAATTACTGTTCGTTGAGATTTGAACTCGCGACCATGAACACATAAATTTCGCAGTGACCAAGCTGTCCGCCTCTTGTTTGCGAAAGAATGAAACAACCTTGCGAAATTATCCATTTTTTTCCCTTCTTTGCGAAGCAAAAAATTCTTTGCGAGGAGGGAGATTCGAACCCGCGACCTTAAGCTCCTCATGTTCGCTCGTGACCAATTGTGCTACTCCTCCTGTGCGAAAGGATCGCAGAATGCTAATACATGACTTATATTCACCCTTTGATATTCAAGGAAAAAGATGACAAAAATTCTTCGCGAAGGGTAAGACTCGAACTCGCGACCTTATGTTTATACTCTTCGCCAGTGACCAATTGTGCTAGCTGCTGTTTGTGAAAGAAACACACAATACTATAACTTTATTCACTTCTTCGCTCTCGGAAGTTCAAAAATATGTAAAAGGTGGGATTCGAACTCGCAACCCCAAGCTTATTCTCTTCGCGAATGACCATCTGGGCTACTTGCGAAGGAAACACACAATGCTATAGCTTTATTCCATTTTTCCCCTCTTGAAAGTTCAAAAATATTTGAAAAATATGACTGTGGCGAGATTTGATCTTGCGACATCAAGCTTCTTCGCTCCAACTCAAACCATCTGTGCGAGCTTCTTTTTGTGATAAAAATCACAGCGTTTTGTTCTTATCCTTTTCTTCGTTCTTCCTTAATTTCCTTCAACAATTTTCCTCTTTTCTTTTTCTCCTGAATATGAAATCTTCCATTAAAAAATTAGCTTTCTTCCTTGAATTTTATCACATCAACCTTTTTTTTTTTTTTTTTTTTTATGTTCTTGAATTGTTGACGGTATTTTCTCCCTGAAAGTGTGATTTCTTCCATAAAACTTCCATTTTTGAACCTAAATTTTATAGATCTAAATAAAAAGTATGAACAAGAACTACTTTTCATGGAAATCTCTCTTAAAGTTTATAGATCCAATTGAATTCATCACCAACAAGAGCCGTTTTTTCTAAACTTTCTTGAACCAACAAGATTAGGTCCCCTGTTTTAGCGCATATGTAGTTGCAGGGAAATCCCACACTACACCCCTCACTATATTTTGTAGATCTAAATCTTATTAATGATATGAACTTCAAATATAAGTGCTAGAAATATAAATAGACACATAAGATTTTTTACGTGGTTCGATCAATATGATCTACATCCACGATTCTTCACTATGATTGTTGAGGTTACATTGGTATTACATTTATAATCTCCATTAATGGATATTTTCTAGAGCTCTAGATCTAGTTTTAGGGAAGAAGATGATAAAGAAAATAAAGTTTCTCCCTCAAAATATCTCTCTTCCTAAAAGTGTCCCCCCTTTTCTCTCTCCTGCTCTTCTCTTTATATAGATGTTTACATAATGGATGACAGCTCACATACAACTCATATTCCCGCGAGCACTTTAATAATTTCGCAGGCTCTTGCTACCTTCTCGCGAGACATTCTCGCGAGTCTTGCTACATTCTCTCGAGTTAAGGAAAATAATGAATCTCGCACGCTAAGAAAATATGTTGTGCGATATTTGAATCCTACAAAAAATGGAGTAATAATTTCGTATGAATAGAGGCAATACTTACTACTCTTATTCAAGGATAAATACTTCTTATACTTCAAGGATTAATACTTCTTATATTTCATACTTCTAATTTCGCATGATTAATTCGCAATACTTCTTATTCGCAATCAAGGATGGATACTTCTTATATTTCTTCAAGGATACTTCATACTTCATATACCTCTTCAAAGATACTTTATACTTCGCATATTTCAAGAGATAATACTTTATTTTCACAAAGCTTGAACTTCGCAAAAGAATAGAGGCAAGTACGTACTTTTCAAGTCCAAGTATTCTTTCGCTCGTTCCTTCATCAACAAAGATCAAAGACTACTACAACAATGATTTTTTCTTAAAGATCGCTCTTCAAGCAATATTCAAGAAAAAAGAGGCAAGATGTAGGATCCAAATATCGCAACAACAACACACTTGCGGAATCTTCATTAACAACGCCGTGAGACCGTCGCAAAGTGATTTCGGAAATAACATAACAAATGAAGATAACGTAAACTTGAAGAAAGTGCGAAGATCTTACGAAAACTAGAGTGTCTCATGAGATTTAACATTTATACTCTCGCGAGGATGTCGCAAGGTAAATCCGAAATTAAGGGAAATATTAGTTGTACATGAGCTATCATCCACTATGTAAACACCTATATAAAGAGAAGAGCAGGAGAGAGAAAGAGAGACACTTTTGGTAGGAGAGAGATATTTTTTAGGAGAGAGATATTTTTAGAGAAAGATTTATTTTCTTTATCATCATCTTCCCCAAATAATTAGATCTAGAGCTCTACAAAATATCCATTAATGGAGATTCTAAATGTAATTATTATGTAACCTCAACAATTATAGTGAAGAACCATGGATGTAGATCACATTGATCGAACCATGTAAAAATCTTATGTGTCTATTTAAATTTCTAGCACTTATATTTTGAGATTTAGATGATTAATATGTTTAGATCTAGAAATTATTATCAAGATATGGTGAGGGGTGTAGTGTAGGATTTCCTGCAACTACAGTTGTGACACTTCCGGGAGGTAAATAGTACAACCAATCCTTAGCACTATCCATCAAAGAGAAACGGAAAACTTTCAACATTGCACCATCCGCCTCTACATCCGCTGGAAGCATAGCCATGACAATGGTGTGGAAGTCCATAAGATGGTTGTTTGGATCTTCATTCACCATGCCATGGAATTTTGGTAATTCTCTAAGCAACCCCGGCTTTATCTCAAAAGTAGAGTTCGTTTGAATACACCCCTGTTGTGTATCAAGCCTATGAGAAGCCAAGTCCTTGAGTGAACGATTTGCATCACCCATTGCTTCTTCTTCCTCAACGTGTGGTTCGTCTATGATTGGAACCTCTTGTTCTCCTTCTATTTGTACTTCTCCTTCCACTTTTAACTCTAGATTTTCTGTTGCGTCTTGACTTGGTTGGAGTATTGTGCCTCTTCGAGTAGCTATCCCGCACCTTGGATAATTCCAATCTTTAGAAGCCAGGGATTAGGTACCTGAAAACAATTCTCCCAAACAAGTGAGAACAAGACAAGAACCGAAAAACAAAGATAAAAGCGTAAATTGTAAAAAGAAACTAAAAACTTAATAACAAGCCGTATGCCTCCCTAAGAACAGCGCCAAAATTTGACCGGTTGTCAATCCGTCAAATATAATTTCACTTTCTCAATCAACTAGATATAAATATAGTATGCGATAAGAAAGAGTTCGTATCCACAAAGAGGCTTTCGTTGTTATAAAATTTCAGTTTCTAAAGTAACCAAGGGGGGATGTTTGTTTTATCTACGAAATAAAAGTAATTGAAAGCAAAGTAAATAATTGGAATAATCAATAAGGAGAAGATATTGGTCACGGGATAGTATCATTCTCAAACATGTATTATCATCAATGATTAGAATTGGTATTTTAATCTCGTATTTACTAAAAGTCCTAGGATACCTTGATCGCAAGTATAACCCGTTAATTCCTCGTTTTCATCACAACCACATTAAAAGATGCATATGTGAATTCTTCCTAGAAAGCAACCTAAAGTGTAAAAGCACAATTAGATTTAACTCCCTAAAAGCAATAAGTTCTATGGAATAAGACTAATCAATGCAAACGAATGTGTAAAAGCACTAAACGTTTTAACAAAAGTTATGATTCACTTGTGACTAGTAGGATATATCACTACAAGCACTACCCACAATTATGCTACTTAGAATCGTGGATAAACAATTTTTCGTATTGAAAACCCTAATATAGCTCTAGAGATGAACGCAAATCGGATTGATTAGGACTCAACCTAACAAGTATTCAAATCTTATAACACTATTAATTGTGAATCACAAACAATAAATTACCGAGACAAAACTAATTCATAGATTCAAAAACATGTTGAGAAATCAACTTTTATCCCATAACCAATAATATGTTTAGCTACTCATAGCTATGGAGTTCATCATAATAATAATAATTGAAAAGAAGAAGATGAACAAAAGCAAACCCTAGAAGCGTAAACAAACGGCTCTCCAAAATTCCAAGAATAAGATATATAATAAGTTGTAGAAGACCTTCCTTTATAGCTTTTCTCCACTTCTAAAATTAGGTCTAGTCTTCAAAGTCCATTAGATGAAAATCCACCAAGCCCACAGGGGAGAGAGAAACCCATGTAGAAAATATGCCCCAAAAGTGGTCGCTGGAAACTGTATTGTGTCCGGGAACTTGGCCGGAAGGGTCGCCGAAAGCATCTCGGGTGACCTGCAAAGTCCGCCTTGGCCACCGGATCGAGTGAGTCAACGGGTCAAATCAAGGGTCAACTCTCGGTCGACCGAAAGTTAGGGAAAGTCGTGGTCTTATCCCGGTCTTCTGCTCAGCCCGAGTGGGTTAGTTGCGCACCACCGCACATGTCGTGGCTGTTGCACTATCATTGTGCATCAAGACTTTGGCCACCATCTTGGCTGTGCATCCACTCCATTTCAACCACCACCGAATCGCCAAGAATACAACACCCTTACCCGCACTACAATTGATTCTTTTCTCATGCCTGTAGTGTCAACACTGATTCAAACCATTCTTTCCAAGTCTTGTACATATCATGGCTTCATTCAGTTCTCGGCAGCAGCTTCAAAGCTCCTCCAACAGAGTACAACATTCTCGGCTCAAGCATGCTTCTCTGCAAAGCCTCAATCTAGACCACACTGGTAGCACGGCTCCATTTCCTTGCAGTCCTAAGCATATATCTATTGATTTCAATAATCCATTCAGGCCCCAACTATCATTGTACTTCCATTCAGCTCAACAACCTGCTAGGCCAAATCAGCCTCCATAATCACCAGCTCCACTGCCTGTAATCACCAGATCCTTATCTCAACTACACTTGCACTTGCAACCTCCATTTGCCAATCCCTTGTATCATCAGCAGCATCGACATTTCTTCTCAGGTTCAAACTTCACCACTGCTCATGACTTGCAAAAGTGGCAACCACCAGAATTAAGCCCTGACAAATCACTTCCAATTCAATAGAAATGACCTGAAATTCCAGCATTATTCATAGCCTGTGCAAACATCAGAGCCACATTCCACCTGCAACTCCATCCTTAACCTTCGGCCCAGCTCCACATACCCGCACCTTGCTTTGCCCTCTCGCTAATTCCATAAACACAACACCAAAGAAATCCAAATCAATCACAAGAACAACTACTCTGCCCATCCAATAGCATCAGCTCCATCTCACTGCCACTTTCTACAGCTCTATAACCTCAGCACTTGCCTACCAGCCCAGGCTTCATTACCAATTCCCTGGCTCACATTGCTGCTCTGCACTGCAGCTGAAGCATCTTTAAACCCTGCCAGTTCTAGCATCACCAGCAAGCATTGCAGTCTCACCAGTTCATGCTCAAGCCAACCTGCAACATCTCCATTACAATTCATTCCACCTGAACCACGGCTAACTCAATCTAGTGCCTCAGTGCATTTGCAGATGTAGGCTTAACCTCCATAACTTGCTCCTCTTCTTCCCTTTCTTGCTATCACCAGCTTGGTCTTGCTGCTTCAAACACAGCACCAACATTGCTCCCTGTAAATCACTAATCATCTCCAATTTCTCCATCTGCTTCAAGACCCATTTCTTGTAACTCGCAGCCTCAGCCAACAGCCTCACTCCAGCTTCCGCAATCGAGTTCAAATCCCAAAGCAGCTCTATTAACATCTCCACTCCAACTGCAACTTCACTAGGACCAGCACTTCCACCTGAGCTAGTAACAATCTTCATCTCTCACAACCACAGACAGCAACATCACATGTTCATTTCAGTTCAAGCTCTTCCAATTCATTATAGTTTAACCCATTCCATTTCAACTCCCTGGCCATACTTCTGCTTCATTCTGTCCCTGACTCACTGCACACAACTAGCTTGCACCACTAAGACTGCCACATCAACTCAGTAGCATTTCACCTTCTCGACTTAATCCAACAGCCAAACTCACTCAACTCCGTATTTCCTAAGCGTCTTTGCACTCAACATGACTATTGAACCAGGGTATCGAAAATCTGTGACAACCCCTTTGAATTACCACATAAACCAATAGCCACAAATCTCCTGTGGTTACATTGCTGCTGCGCAAAACAAACCCAAAATACCACCACAAATTCAACCTTCGTTCATCTCGCTCAACAACACCAGTTCAAGCCATCTCCCATTCCTTCCTCTGCCTTGAAATCTTCAACCCCATAGACATACAACAATTGCATCTCAACCTCAGAAGCAACAATTCCCTAACTTCTTCTTCACCTCTTCTCATCCCGAATCATCTTCAATCTATGGCGGTAACGACCATTTTGATTTCACCTCCGTTAACTGCAACCACAATTCCCTTCTTGAACTCAAACAACAATTCTTCTCTGTAAATCGATCCAACCTTGATCCCAACACAAACCCATTTCAGATCCCTTCATAACCACTTTAGATTCTTCATAATGTCTAATTCGATCTGATCCTTCTCTGCCATGGTCTTCTCCATTCTTACCCTAATTTACCAGTAACACGGATTCGTCTCATTTCTTCTCTCAATCGATCTCTGTCATCAACTTATCCACAACCATTTTTCTGTTCTCTCTCTCAATTTATGGTTCAGGTGAATAATGATTGATAGGAGGCACGATTTAGGGTAAGTGTAGGAATGAATATTGATATAGGCACCCACTAAAAGGATAAGGGACACCAAAGCGTTATTTGTCCGAGTTGGGGGCTGTAGTAGCAGGAAATCCCACACTACACCCCTCACTATATTTTGTAGATCTAAATCTTATTAATTATCTAAATTCCAAATATAAGTGCTAGAAATTTAAATAGACACATAAGATTTTTACGTGGTTCGATCAATGTGATCTACATCCACGATTCTCCACTATGATTGTTGAGGTTACACAAGAATTACATTTACAATCTCCATTAATGGATAATTTGTAGAGCTCTAGATCTAATTTTAGGTGAAGAAGATGATAAAGAAAATAAAGTCTCTCTCCAAAAATATCTCTCTCCAAAATTATCTCCCCTTTTCTCTCTCCCTGCTCTCCTCTTTATATAGTGTTTACATAGTGGATGACGGCTCACATACAGCTCATACTCTCGAGAGCTCTTTGATAATTTCGCAGCTCTCGCTACCTCCTCTCGAGACATTCTCTCGAGCCCTTTAATGATTTCGCAGGCTCTCGCTACCTCCTCTCGAGACATTCTCTCGACCCCTTTAATGATTTCGCAGGCTCTCGCTACCTCCTCTCGAGATATTCTCTCGAGTCTTGCTACCTCCTCTCGAGACATTCTCTCGAGTCTTGCTACCTTCTCTCGAGACACTCTCGCGAGTCTTGCTACCTTCTCTCGAGACACTCTCGCGAGTCTTGCTACCTTCTCTCGAGTTATGAATCTCGCAATCTCTTCTCGCGAGTTAAGGAAATAATTGAATCTCGCACGCTAACAAAATATGTTGTGCGATATTTGGATCCTACATTTTGCCTCTTTTTCCTTGAATATTGCTTGAAGAGCGATCTTTAAGGAAAAAAATGTTGTTGTAGTAATCTTTGATCTTTATTGATGAAGGAACGAGCGGAAGAATACTGGACTTGAAAAGTACGTACTTGCCTCTATTCTTTGGCGAAGTTCCAAGCTTTGAGAAGTGAATATGAAGTATCATCTCTTGAAGTATGCGAAGTATGAAGTATCCTTGAAGAAGCATAAGAAGTACTCAATCCTCGAAATATATAAGAAGTATGAAGTATCCTTTGAGAAGTATAAGAGGTACTTAATCCTCTAAATATAAGAAGTATTGTGAATCCATCATGCGAAACTCTCGCTCCATGTTCTTTGCCTCATGCTATGCTCTATTCTTTCGCGAAGTTCGAAACTTTAAGTGGATAAGAAATATTAATCCTTGAAGTATAAGAAGTATTGCCTCTGTTCATGAAGTCATTATTCCCTTTTTGGTGAGGATTCTTGTTGTTCATTGATTAATATCTTCTTTGGAAAGGATTCTTGCCGAGAAAATAAAGAACATAAGATGTTTTTTCGGTATTCCATTGTTGCCTCTGTTCTTTATCTACGAAGGTAGAATCGTTGAAAAAGTGTTGAATGAATGAGTTATTTCTTCATTCTTATCTTTCCTCTATCTCTGCGTTGTGCTCATGCAATAGTATAATCTCTTCATTGCTTTACGTTGAATTTTATCATTGCGACGAGGTTGCGGTGTATCTCCATGAATGGAGAAATCTACTTTTCTCGCCTTATCATTTCGGTAGTCTTTATTTTATCTCTTCTTGTTGCGACAAGGTCGCAGCCGCCTTTACATTTTCAGGCAATGGCCCATTGACCTTGCCTTATCATTTTTGTGTGGTCTTCCAAGTTAGACCTCCCTAATTAGAGGTCCTCCCCTGCCACCTTTCATCGCGACAAAATCGCAGGACGTCTTTACACTTGCATGTAAAGACCCATTGATCTTGCCTTATCATTTTCCAAGTATTTTTGCCTCTGCAGGATGTTTTGTTTGCGACAATATGACAGGCCTAAATATCCTTGCGAACATGGAGCCCCATGACATTGCCGTCTTGCGACGAAATCGCAGACGTCCGTGCACTTTCGTGTAAAGACCCATTGATCTCGTCTTACCCTCGCGTTAGTATTATTGCCTCTTCAGGATCATTGCACAAATATGACAAGCCTAAGTCTCCTTGCGAAAACAAAGCCTCATGACATTTGCGTCTGTTTTGACACCCCCCCCCTAATGGAGAGCGTCGCCCTTATCATCTCCCCGGTTGCCCCTTCAAGGAGGCGAAACATCGGCCATACAAGACTAGCTCCTCCCATCCGGTCTTAACAACAACTGGTTGTTTTCGCAGCCTCTTATCCCTTATACCTATAGGGTTTATGGTTACGAGAGACCGCACCCTAAGTGGAGTTTTCTTGGGCGAGTGCAACATATGCCAAGACTTGCCAAGAATGGCCAGGTAGGTTCATCCATCCCGGGCACTCGCTCAACGTGTACCTCGGCGCCTTGAGCATACACTCGACTCCTAAGAAGAGACCCTCGGTCGCCCAACCGAGGTATAACCTACATATATAGTTGGGAATCCAAGGTACCTCTTAGGATAGGCTTTCATGGGCCCCAAATTCTCATGACTCAGGCTTCAGGAGCGGTGTAACCTTCCCCCTGAGCCATGTCGAGAGATACCCCCTTATATGACGCACTTTAGGTCTTACATTTGCCTCTTACGAAATGTTATTCGCGAACTAGGGTGTACGCCATAAAGGTTCGTCCCATTCCGGTTATTTTATTGATTCTTCTTCATATGCAATAGGTACCCCCTACTACGACGCACTTTAGGTACTTTTGCCTCTTCGAAATTCTCGATTTCGTCATAGTAGGTTTGCCTCTATCTCGATTATTTTGTTGATTCTTCTCGCATATAAGCTCTTTTGTAATTTCATTTGATCTTTGATAATCTCTTGTCATCTTTTGTGTGCGATATTTTCGCATGTTTTCATTCTTCCATTCATTCTTTCATTCTCATATTTGACTTTTGTGGTTTCTCGTTGTTGTCTCTTGCGAAGTATATGATTTGCTTGAAAATTGAGAAGAAATGAGAAATGAAGTCTTGCAAAATTAACTCTTGATCTGCTTCTTGTATAATGTTGCGCCATACCAACTGTTCTAATCCTCTCTTGCGAAAGAGCCAAAGACTTCGCAATTTAACATCTCGAAGGGACATCCTCTCGCGAAGGGAAAATCGTACGAAGGGCAAACCGTGCGAACCTTACCTTAACAACATGAACGGAAGCTCGCACGGGTGGTTGAGAGGGAAGCTAAGAAAGTTGATGTCGCGAGTTCGATTCTCATCTTTTTCATTTTTTTTTTTGTCATCTTTTTCTTGAATACAAGTCACGTACTAGAATTCTGCGATCACTTCGCACACAAAGTGAACTAGTACGGTTGGTCACTAAGACTGAGAGAATGGGTCCGAGAAGACGGGTTCGAATCTTCCGCCGCAAGATTTTTTTTTTTTTTTTTTTTTTTTTTTTTTTTTTTTTTTTTTTTTTTTTGCTCTTCGCGCCTTAGTTTCTTTCTTTCGTTATTTTTATATTAGCCACCTTTCGTGATTCGTCATTCTTTGATGTTGTTAAGAACCCGTGGCTTCGCAAGTTCACTTCTTGAAACTAATCTGTGGATTCAAGTTGATCGCTCTTCTCGCTTGCTTAATCTTTCTCGGGAAATGATAGTGAACTTAAATGCGTATTGAGAGCTCTTCACCCGTGGCTGTTATCAGTTCACATGACGAGCTAGGAGTTGTCACTTTGTTCTGGTCCGGTTGGTTCCTTCTTTGTTTGTACGCATCGTATCCTTTCATGAAGTGGTTCCATTACTACACGCCATATTTACAAAGTCTTCGTTGATTCTCTTCGTAGGTTGCTAATTGCTTTACTTCGCAAGCTGCTAGGTTGATGACGGATTCACTTCTTTAATATCTCGTCCTCTGTTATCTATTGAAACTTAGTCCTCTGTTGTCATTGCGAGTGCCTTTCTTCTTCGCTGCTATAATCTTTCTTCCATTACGAAGCATCTCTTTAGTAAATTTCTCTACCTGAACCGATTGGTCTCTTCTGCAACTCTCTTCTGCAACTGCCTGTGCGTTTTCTTCTTCACTTTCCAACTTCTTCGCAGGAACTGTTACCTTCGCATGAACTATCATCCACTACGGCTAGTTGCTGTGATCGATCTCATTGAGTCGAGATTGTGAACTGAGCTCCCTCCACTGCGAGAATATAAGCTGAGCTGAGAAAACTGATGGGATTCTTTCCCATCATTTGCCTTCGTTTGAGTTGCTATTTTCTTCATCATTTTTGTAGCTTCGACTCTCAATTGCTCAGGTTAGCTTTACGAGTTATGAACTGAAATTTAACTTTGCTTATTTCGCAGAGCCCGTTGATTTTACATTGTTCTTTCCTGAGTCTTTCTCTGCGTCTTTCCCATTATTACGGTTCTGAGATGTACTCATGCTGCGTCTTTCTTTGTCTCTCCTTCATGCTCTTGGGTTTAATGTCCTCTCTTAAGTTGTTATGAGTGGTTTATTTCGCCTGTTTCTTGATGGTCATTTTGATTCATTCGCCAGGCTTGCGACTTTGTTCCCCTTCATCTTCGCGTACTCTGCGAAGCTAAAAACTTCTGCTTCATGATCCTTCCTTTCTCCACTGCTTGATAATAGTTTTCCCATTCGTGGCTTTGTTGGTTTCTGACGATGCTTTTAACGAAATTGGTTTTGATTCTCTTATTTCTTTTGTTTGTTAAATTTGTTTATCTTCATTGGAACTGCGCCAACTTTCACTGGAACTATAGCAACCTTTACTGGAACTGTGGTAACTTTGCTGGTACTGCGGCTACTTCGCTGGAATAACTGAAGGATTAATCCTTCGTTGGAGCTTTGTTGATGGAATAAACTGACATTAGCAAATTGTTTGCTTCTCTTGCAAAGTAGACTATTCATCTCTTTGCCCTTCTATGAAATATATCTCATCTTTGTCTGTGCTTTCCGTTGTTATGATTCTTTGTCATTGTGGATTTGGTCCGTTGGACCTTAAACTTGGTTCTTTTACAACTTGGTGGTGAGGAACCTTTGCTTCCGCTGTTGTTGGAAGAGGAGGCTTTCATGTTCCCTTGTTGATGATGCTAGAGACTTAAACACATGAGTATGTTTTGCTGGGCATACTTTCTTATGAGTGCTCCTTGCTGTAAATCTTTTGTTGGCTCGAACTAGCTTTTCTAACTAAACTAAGTTGAAGTCGTTCTCTCTCTGTAACTTGGTTGGAACAGCTGACAAAATTAACTAAGTCACCTTCGCTGTTGCTCGTTTTGCTTTCTCCCTTTCACTTCGCATACTCAACCTCCTGTATACTATAGAGTTGAGTTCACATCTTCTCTCTTTGTCTGATAATTCTTTTGTAACTTGTCGTCCCAAGATATAATTACCCTGGGATGCTACAGTTATATATGTTTTTGACGATTCATAGGCATAATTTAGCTGATTTTTTCTTCATCTTCCTCTCGACATATCTCCTTAATTCGCTGCAAAGTAATTCCTCCCTTTAATTTGCTGATGATACGACTTCACTGTATGGAGAGCTCTTCGCCCATGTTTTTCTCACACTGGTTATGCAAGAGCTCGCAGGTTATTTAATTGTGCCATCGACTTTTGCTGCGAAGTAACATGTTTGGAAATGTTTATTTCGCATACTATTTTCCCTTTCATCCTCATAACGCTGTGATGAGATTTTCCTCTCACTTCTTTCTTGTTTACAACTCCTCCAAATTTTGCCTTTCTCAACTTCGTGATTCAAATTTTGCGTGCGAGATTCATTTTGCGTCTTTTCTTTTCCATGCTGCTGGATGTGTAGTTCCCTCCTCTTCGTCTATAACTTTTGATACGGCTACAACGTCTGGAAAAAACATGAACTATTGATGTTATTTGTTGTTTGAAGATGAAAATTCTATGCTGGAATTTCCGTCCTCGTCCCCAAATTTTGTAGATCCGTATACACAGTAGCCGATTCCTTTGAATCTCCTTCGTTTTGTTTCCTGTGCGGTCATAAGCATTTGGTGTAGTTTCCATATTTGATCTTGAAGCTTTTAGATCTAGTGAAATCCATCTCCTACAATAACTAATTTCTTCGAATCTTCTTTAATCTAACAATTAGCAGTCCCTTTTCGTTGTTTTCTTTGTCTCGTTGCTTTTCCTTCTCTTTTCTCCTTAAAGCTTATAGATCCAATTGAATTCATCACCAACAAGTGGCCGATTTTTCTAAATTTTCTTGAACCAACAAGATTCAAAGCCATTTCTAGCGCATATGTAGTAGCGGGAAATCCCACACTACACCCCTCACTATATTTTGTAGATCTAAATCTTATTAATTATCTAAATTCCAAATATAAGTGCTAGAAATTTAAATAGACACATAAGATTTTTACGTGGTTCGATCAATGTGATCTACATCCACGATTCTCCACTATGATTGTTGAGGTTACACAAGAATTACATTTACAATCTCCATTAATGGATAATTTGTAGAGCTCTAGATCTAATTTTAGGTGAAGAAGATGATAAAGAAAATAAAGTCTCTCTCTCCAAAAAATATCTCTCTCCAAAATTATTCTTCCCCCCTTTTCTCTCTCCTGCTCTCCTCTTTATATAGTGTTTACATAGTGGATGACAGCTCACATACAGCTCATACTCTCGAGAGCTCTTTGATAATTTCGCAGGCTCTCGCTACCTCCTCTCGAGACATTCTCTCGAGCCCTTTAATGACTTCGCAGGCTCTCGCTACTTCCTCTCGAGACATTCTCTCGACCCCTTTAATGATTTCGCAGGCTCTCGCTACCTCCTCTCGAGATATTCTCTCGAGTCTTGCTACCTCCTCTCGAGACATTCTCTCGAGTCTTGCTACCTTCTCTCGAGACACTCGCGAGTCTTGCTACCTTCTCTCGAGACACTCGAGTCTTGCTACCTTCTCTCGAGTTATGAATCTCGCAATCTCTTCTCGCGAGTTAAGGAAATAATTGAATCTCGCACGCTAACAAAATATGTTGTGCGATATTTGGATCCTACAAGGGGAACCGATCGCCTATACTATTTTACAGCTTAACTGTCGATTGCGTAGAATCTGACAGTTCGTTCACCTCTTTTGCTATATAACCTTCGCTGGTTCCAAGTATCACTCGCATGTGGATTGACCTTTTTGCACTTTACGTTTCCAAATGGGTGTTTTCTCCTTCTTTTGCTCATAAAGACTCCATTGCACCTGATAAACTCAAAAGCAATCATAAGATACATAATTCACCCGAAAATAGCGAAGAAAGCATAAATACTAGATATAAAATTAGGTGTTTTAGACACCTATCGGCTATCATTTCGGAGAAGTTGTAAGTTCGAAAGTAGGTTTTGTGGGTATATCTCTAGTAAACCCTCACGAGACTAAAACTCGTCCACTAGGGACACCTAGTGGTTCAAAGGCTTGTTATACATGCTAAGTGTGACTGTAGCCTCGACGAAACGGAGTTGTATGTATTTTGTAGAATTTGTTTTGTTTGATTTGCTCAAGGAATAGCAAAGTCTAAGTGTGGGGGAATCTGATAGGTGTCTAAAACACCTAATTTTATATCTATTGTTTATGCTGTCATTGCTATTTCTCTTGTAAAATATGTATCTTATGTTTACTTTTGAGTATTTAGGTACTGTGGAGTCATTTAGAGCAAAAGAAGAAGAAAGCGTTCATTTGGAGCGAAAAGGAGCAGAAAGATCAAGTCGCAGACAAAGAATGAGCTGTCATTTCTGCGCAACTGACAGTTGAGCAAGAAAACAGAATAGCCGGTCAGTTTACTGAAACTGGAAGGCCAAATATCACTATGTGGCCCTTATCCTAATATATCGGGTGTCAATATCAATTCCTATTCCTACACAATTCCTAGAATTCAGAAGAAATCATCAACTTTTATTCCTACTCCACCTGAAACCAAATGACGGCTTCATTATCGATCGGAGAAAGGAAGAGAGAAATCAGCGAGGAGATGCAGAAATTCAGAAAGAACAAGGAGCTTGAGACATGGAAGATGTTACAGAGAGGAAGAATTTTGTGTTTACTGTGAAGAACGAGAAGATTCAGATGGGGGTTTTGATTGAATCTGCTGGTGGTTACAATGGATTTGGGCGAGATGATTATGGTGTTGTTGAATATATGGTTCTTGAGTTGCTGTGATGAGTGAGACTCAGATGCAAGGTTGGAAGAGAAGACGGGTTGGAGTTCAATTTGTGATTAATTCAAGAATGGAATCGGAATCGAAGGTCGAGGTGAAATTAGGGTTTTGAGATGGAGAGAGTTAACATGGGTTTGGTTAAATCATGGAAAGGATGGGATTGAATAGCTCATGAAGGAAAGGAAATGAAACAGATGGGTTTTGATGGTGATGCAGTTTGAGAAGAGATGGAAGCTACAGAGCTAATGGGTACTGGTGCTGTTGTTGCAGCAATGGCTAGGCAGTTGGTTATTGGAGTTGAACTGTGATGGTCTCATAAGATTCAGTTGGTGTTCTGTGTTGGTGGTGCTGATATAAACTCTACTGATGTTGGTGGTCAATAAGGAATGAAATGGAGTAGATTCAGATGCAATACTGAGAATGGAAGGTGGTATGAATGGGACTGTAATGGGTTGAGATTGAAGTTGTTGTTGCAGTGAAGTATGGATTGAGACTGAGGTGTTTTAGAGAACAGGCATGAACTGCATTTTGTTGATAATGAACTGTAGGGGATTAAGAAGTGTTGTTGTAGATTTGAGTGCTGCGACACAATGGATTGATGCAGTGGTGACTTGTGCGGATGGACTTGATATTGCAGGTGCAGTTTTTATGTTGCTGATACAGATTTGGCTTGACATTGTGTATGAAGCTATAGAATGAGTCGTAATGGATGCAGTTAGATGAATGTTAGGTTTGCACTGAAGGCTATGGCAATGGCTAGGAGATTGCAGGTCTTAAGTGCACTGGTTATGCTATTGGAGCTGAAACTGCAGAGATGGACCAGGTGGAGATGAAATGGCGTAGAAGCTGGCTTGTGATGATTGAGAAGATAAATTACGCAGGGAATGGTCGTTGCTGCAACTACGCGGTGTTGCAGTCGAGTTGAAGCGAAGAATGTATGAGGTTGTAGTGAATTATGGGGAATTGCAGTGTCCGAACTCGGTAAATGATGCCGAGTTAGATGGAACTATGTATAACAGAATGAATCACTGACAAGAAAATGAAGCTGGTGTTGTTGTAGTATGCAACGAATGAAGCTGCAGTTTCAGGTGATGTTGGAGAGTACGGGTATTGCAGGATCAAGAGAGTTTGATGTGGTTGTATGTGAAGTTACAGTCTGGAGCTGAAATATGAACTATGGTGGTGACGAGGTTGATGTTGTTTGCGCTTATGACGAGATGAATTAGGTGGAGAAGAAGCCGAGAAGGATTTGGATTGTTAGTCGCAATGGACTGATGACGCAGCTTGTGTGTTGGTAGTGCTCGCAATTGGGAGGCGAGACAAGGAAGAAGAAATGGAGATTGTTGTGTAGAGTCAAGCTGCAAATGGTTAAGTTATGCATTTTTTTATGAAACTCGGTGGTGCATCATTGCCGCTAAGGGTCATCATGGCGCAACACCAACTCAGCAAAGGTGCAAATGGCTTTGGCCAAGACCACTCGGCTCGGTCGGGGCTTGTTAGACTCGACTGTGTCTGACTAGACCACCTGACTCACTTCAACTCGGTATGACCTTGACCGACTTGACTGGTGACCGGTTTGACTTTGCCGGTCGCCTGAGCTCTTTCCGGTCACTTCTCCGGCCAAGTTCCGTCCATTTTACCAGTTTTTCGGCGACCACTTTTGGGGTATATTTTCTAAGTGGGTATTTTCACATATGGACTTGGTGGACCACATTGGATATGGGCTTTTGGAGGATTGACCTAGTTTTGGAAAGAGAAAAAGCTACAAAAAGGAAAGTTTTCTACTTCTTTGGCATATCACGTATTACTACTACTTGGAGCTTTTGGAGAGAGCGGCGACTAGGGTTTGCTTTCATTTTTGTTCTTCATCTTCTTCATTTTATTATTGAATGTGATGAACTCAAAAGATATGAGTAGCTAAACACATATTATTGGTTATGGGATAAAGTTGATTTCACAACATGATATTTGATTAAATGCATTAGTTTTGTCTCAACTTTATTGTTTATGATTCATGGTTTATATTGTCATATGATTTGAATACTTGTTAGGTTGAGTCCGGAATCAATCCGATTTGAATTCATTTCTAGAGCTATATTAGGGTTTTCAATACGAAAAAGTTGTTTATCCCTGATTCTAAGTAGCATAATTGTGGGTAGTGCTTGTAGTGATATATCCTACTAGTCACAAATGAATCATAACCTTGGTTAAATCGAATTAGTGCTTTTACACGTTTGATTGCCTTGATTAGTCTTATTCCATAAAACTTAGTGCTTTGAGGGAGTTAAACTTAATTATGCTTTTACACTTTAGGTTGCTTTCTAGGAAGAATTCACATGTGCATCTTTTAATGTGGTTGTGGTGAAATCAGGGAATTAGCGAGATATTCTTGCGATCAAGGTATCCTAGGACTTTTAGTAAATGAGAGATTAAAATACCAATTCTAGTCATTGATGAAAATACATATTTGTGAATGATACTATCCCGTGACCAATACCTTTTTCTTATTGATTATTTTCATATTTTATTGCTTTCAATTTATTTTTATTGCATTGATAAACAAATCCCCCCCCCCCATTGGTTACTAAGAAATTGAAATTTTATAACAACAAAAGCCTCTCTGTGGGAACGAACTCTTTCTTACCACGTACTTCATTTAATTAGTAGAGTGAGAAAGTGAAATTATTTTTGACGCATACGACAGCGATCATTAAGCCGCTACAGACACTAGCCTACTACCAATGAACTTCGGACTGGACTGTAGTTGAACCCTAATCAATCTCACACTGATTCAAGGTATAGTTGCGCTCCTTACGTCTCTGATCCCAGAAGGATACTACGTACTTGATTCCCTTAGCTGATCTCATCCAAAACTAAGAGTTGCTACGACCCAAAGTCGAAAACTTGATAAATAAATCTGTCTCACACAGAAAAGTCTATAGGAATAGATAAATCTGTCTCCCACAAAAATACCTACGAGTTTTGTTCCATCTTTTGATAAATCAAGGTGAACAGGAACCAATTGATATACCGGACTTATATTCTTGAAGAACAGCCTAGAAATATCAATCACCTCACAATAATCTTAAGGGATATTTTGATTTTGGGTCACACAAAAGTGACCAGATTTGCGTTTGGGTCACAGGAAAATTTTAATTAGAGTTTGGGTCACAGGACCGTAGTTGACCGTCTTGACAGTTAGCTAATTATTTATTTTTTAAAACCAATTTCAATTTATTTAACTCCGTTAGTGGCCGTTAACATAATCATCACCACCACCATAACCGGTACAACCTCGGCCTTCTTCACTTCTAACAGCAACACCACCACCACCCTCCTCCACCTCTTTCCGATAAGAATTTCAACATTCAACAACTACCCAACACTCCTAATCATATATCATTCATGAACTCAAGAACATACATATCAGGATAACGGAGAACGGAAAGATGTCGTCGCTTCAATCCAACTAAACTCCAAAATTTGATCTTGTTCTGATCATGTTTGGATGTTTATGGAAATTGTTTGTTGTTGGTAAGATGGATAGGTGCATTGAAAAGGTAGGGTTATGACAAACACTATAGAAACTAAGAACATAGAAGAGTATATAAGTGAAGGCATGTTGTTGTTTGCTGTACACAGTGAAGAATACATGGTTGATGCCGTTCAATTTACAGCTGAGGAATCGCCAATACCGATGAATAAACAACAGCCCACTTCATGAATTAGCAAAAGAAATGGAATATGAGAAAACCACCGAATTTCTTAAGAACCCTAATTAGAAGAAATCATCCCCAAATTAACATAGAAAAACTTTAATTGAACAATTTAAGTTCAAACCAACCTGCATCAGATTAATTATCACAAACCCTTTCGTAAAATTGACAGAATTTGATCCATCAATCATCTAAATTCAAACCAACATGAGTCATCCAATCATTGTCTTCTTCTTCCAATTAAGATGTTGATATAAAAATCATGTTGCTCATTTTTTCTGAGCTCTGGTTATGCTTCCAATCGGGGTTCCTAAAAAAGTTACCGAAGGTTTCTACTAAATGAATATGGTACCTGGAAATGGAGAAGTATAAGGAAGATCGATAGAAAAAGAGGCGAAGACTCCACATTTGGTGGATTGAGGCGACCAGGACTAATGTAAGAGAAACGGGATAGGTTAGTAAATAAATCAAACTTTAATATTATATTGGTCATTTACTCACTTAACCAATATCTATAACTGTCAACGCGGTCAACCGTGGTCCTGTGACCCAAACTCTAATTAAAATTTTCTCCTGACCCAAATGCAAATATGGTCACTTTTATGTGGCCCAAAGTCAAAATATCCCTAATCTTAATCGTATGGTAACGAAACAAGATATTGTGGAATCACAAACGATGAGACGAAGATATTTGTGATTACTGTTTATATTGCCTATCAGAGAATAAATCTCAAGCCAATCTTAAAGAAGATCATACTCAAACACGATAGAATATGCAAGATCAGATCACGCAACTACAGAGAAAATAGTTGGGTCGGCTTCACAATCCCAATGAAGTCTTTAAGTCGTTAACCTATAGGGTTTCGTGAAAAACCTAAGGTTAAAGGAGAATCGACTCTAGCTTATACAACTAGTATCATACAGGAGGTGTGGGATTAGGTTTCCCAGTTGCTAGAGTTCTCCTTTATATAGTTTTCAAATCATGGTTTGCAATCTAAGTTACCTTGGTAACAAAGCATTCAATATTCACGGTTAGATGAAAACCTGATTAGATTCAAGCTAATATCTTTCAACCGTTAGATCGAACTTAGCTTGTTACACACAAATGAAATGTATCTTCATTTAGGTTTATGTAGCCGTACCTAAACGTGTACACCATGTTGGCTAAACAATAGTTAACCAAGGTTATCCATATGAACACTCTCATATCAACCTTATTCATCTTAACCATAACTAGTGCAAATGACTTAAATGAAACTAGTTAAAGAGTTGTTCAATTGCTATATTCTCATAGAAGTATACAAGAACACAATTGAATCAAAATCGGTTTGATTCACTCGAATCAATTCATGAACATTATAGCCACGGTTTGCAAAGAATGCATTCCTTAATTTATAAATGTATTAGTTCATGTACACAACCGATTTTAGAACTTAACCTTCAAGTATGCATAAGAGTACGCATACTTGAAATACCCCGACTGAGTTTGGGTTTCTCCAGTATGCGAACATGTACGCATACCTCCAATCCCAGCAGAAAATCTCGGACATGAACCTTACGCCAGGACGCATACGTGTACGCATACTTAGGTTCTTGGACTTCTCAAACCGAGACGTACGCATACTATGGTTCCCGGACATGGATAACATATGGGCAAGAGTATAACTGTTATGAGTGAATGATCTTATGAATTCAACGAGCCAAGAATCACTTAATTCCGAGTTATAACGATGAAGTTATGAGTGATTTATTAAAGTAACAATTTTAAGTGTTGCTGAAATCTGTTCTGATTCGTTAGTAGAAAACAATCCATGGACTGCTTGTAACGGTTCACGGACTTGGGCCCAATTACGTGACTAAAAGTTTTTTTTAGTCAAGTAGGTGATGTTTCCTTATCTAGGCAAGTTATCTATTACTCCAAACATCTTTGATTACCATATTAAAGTGTTTGTGATTCCTTCCTAATTTAATTTGTGATTTATTCACATAAATACAATATTTGCTAAATTAATTATTTATTTAATTATTTTGGCAAGAGTTGTAACTTAGGAAAGACTCCCAAAATTAGGAGAGTCTTGAGAAAGGAAAATAGCTTTGCTTAGCTTTCAAGCTATCTTCACTATAAATAAAGGGTTCGTGAGTGCTACACGTTTTTTATCCCCTTTGGAAAATTGGTGTAAGCTCATAAGGTTGTTTTCCATGTCTTCTGTTCTTCATTAACAAGAGCGAGATAAAAGTCTTTGTATTGGGGATCACAAAGCCAAGTTGGGTTTAACCTTCGTGATTGATTATACAACATGTAATCTAGGTTTTTCACCTCTTGTCTATTCTAAAGTTTTCTCTTCTGATATAAAACCATTCAAGAGTTGTTGATCATAAACCCTAGGTTTTGATAGATTTCAGTTTCCGATCGTATACACTTGTTAGTCGAAATTGGAAGCTAGAAAGAAAAACTTCGATTAAGGTATCTCGTAAAAATCCTTAAGAAGTTTTAAACAAGATATCTCTAGATTTATTCTAGTTGTTCTTGTTGTAGAATAATTAGGTTTCTCTTCCATTATTGAAGAGTATAATAATCCATAATCTACAAGTTTGTTTTGATATTACTTTTACTGAGTAATTGTTTTTCCTCAAAACAGACACAAGATTTCCAAAACCTTGATTTACATCTAAAGGGAAATCAAATCGGTGTTTTGTTAAAACAAAAGATCGAAAAATATCAATCGTGTTGTTGTATCTTTTGAAGAGAACTTTGTTCTGCCAGAAGATTTTCGAGAATAACTTCTAAAGAAAATTTGTGTTATGCTAGAAGTTATACGAGAAGAATTTCTAAAGAGAATCGGTGTTCTGCTAGGAGTTCTATTAGTACTGAAGCAGGTATTACATCTAGTCCGAATAGGTAGTAGGAAATTGGTGTAACAGCTTATAATCAGTGTGTGTTTATTCTGGACTAGGTCCCGGGGTTTTTCTGTATTTGCAGTTTCCTAGTTAACAAAATTTCTGGTGTCTGTGTTATTTCTTTTCCACATTATATTGTTTGTCTTTATAATTGAAATATCACAGGTTGTACGTAAGTTCAATCATTTGGGAATCCAACCTTGGTTCTTGATTAAATTGATTGACTCTTGGATATTGGTTTTTGATACCGTCCAAGTTATTTTTTATATTCAATCGGGCTCGCAAATTCCTATTTGTTTGATTGCAGATTGAATTGAGAAATAAAGATATAACTCTTTGATATACTTTTCTCAAGATTGAGTCTGACTGTCTAGTTGATTCTCTTGAAAGTATATTAGAGTAAGTCCACTCAGATTGCCAAACGAATTTGTTGGGTGTGGTTGTTGTACCCCCGTATTTTCATAAACATTATTGGAGAAGAGGATGCGAAATTTTAGGTAACGACTTTGTTAGTTAATCGTTTTTCTGTTTAAGAAAAGCCTGATTTTATTGCATATATTTATTGCTTTTGCTTAACAAAATTTCGGTACAATTGATGTTTTATTCCATTATTTGTGTATGGATGTGTGTGTGATTCAATTGTTTCCGGTTAAGAAAAACTATTGTTATCTTGCTTTATTGTTTGGTATCAATCGTTTAGGCTTACGAAATTTTGGTGCAATTGCGGTGCTTTAATATCTATGTTGTTTCAATTTCTTCCGGTTAAGGTAAATAATTATACAAGTTGATTTATTTGGTTTGTATGAATTGTTTATGGCTTAACGAAAGAAAAGGTTTTCGGGATGAATTGTTTAGTCCAATTCGATTCCGGATAAGAGAAACTAAGTTAATTCTCATCTTAGTTAGACTTATCAAAGTGGAGGTTTTGGTTATTCAAGTCTAATCGAATGCCTTAACAAGAAATGCTAGTTCACTAACCTAGTACTTGTCTTGTTTAAAAGTGAAAGGTCTAAGTTATATGGATAATTAGAACCTGATGAGAAAAATAGAGTTATCTTTATTTTGGTCTTATCGAACAAGCGATTGTATTTGTACAATCGGTTTAGCAAAGGAACTAAGGTGCTTAGTCGATTTTTGGTTTGCTAAACTATTAGGGAAAATTGCTTCGGGAAATTGTTCCTTGGTAACATATCAAAACAAAATTACTTTGTAGTTTCGGTTTTGATATTGGTTATCAAAAATGGTGTGTGGAACCCTCGTGCTTAACTCTATAGGTTGCAAGTCTTGTGAGATTTGTAAGATCCTTTCGGTTTGTCCTTTATTTGCTCGTACCTTTGTCATTTTGTGACAAAAAGTGGGAGAAATATATGGAGTAAACAAGTGATACTGGTATTGATTTATATTGATTGGTATCACTAAGGGAAAGGACATTGGTGCTTAAACGTTATATCTAACGAAAGAGTAAAGCATAGACTAAGGGGGAGTAGCATATCATATTGATACTTGTAGTTACATGGACTACAAAGGGAATAACAAAGACGTATGGATTGATAAAATCTACCTATCTTACCTTTAGGGGAGTATTAGCTTTGTTATTATAATGTCAACAACGACATTTATGGATTGAATGTATACAGGTTATTGTGCTATTGAATTTGGGAATCAAGCGTATGTGTAATGAATTCTTTTAATTTGTTTATCTATATGATGTAAGATTTTTGTCACTAAAATTGACAAAAGGGGAGATTATTAGAGCATAGCTTGGTTGAACCCACCAAGCGTTGGTATGTCAAGTTTGGTTGTCATATTTTAGTGAACCAAAGCTCATTTAAAGAGTCGCTTGATTATGTACTAGAGTCAACTTCGTATAAGTTAGCTTGAAAGTATTAGGATATGAGACATTACAAGTATTACTTGAAGACTTGAAGAAGTGAAGAAGTAAGGAGCTACAACGACAACATCATCCTTCCACTTGAGGTTAGTGATATTTGACTTGAACATATTGAACACATAACTGTTTCATTCCCTAATGAATCTTTCAAGTAGTGCATATTGAAAACATAACTGTGAAGCATGAATGATTACACTCTAGTTAGACATAGTATTAAGGAATACAATACGAAGTATAACACTTATCTTTTGAACTTCGTATATAAGACATCGACATAATCGTTTGAATGTTATTGTGATTATGTATGGGTATGAGGTGAAGATTTCATCCTAGGAAACAATGTTTTACATTCGTTTAAAGGAAGCAAATTAATGAACTTGTTTCGTGAATCGAAAGGGAAATCGCCAGGCTTATTGGTATTGTTATTCATTGCATATCTTTTGAACTACCAATATGTGTGATTAGTATAACCACTCATGACTTGTTTATGTTCTTGGTGTGACCGATCCTAGTAATTGGTGTGACCGATCACAGAGTGTTGTGTAACCGATCTTTGTAGTTGGTAACCGGTCCTGGTAACTGGTATGACCGATCATAAGGAATACCATAGGAATATAGAAACGATCCTTGTAACTGATGCAACCGGTCCTGGTAACTTATGTGACCGATCACAAGTATTTCCATAATAAGGTATGAAAAAACGGGGGTACAAAAACCACACCCAACAATTCGTTTGGAAATCAGAATAGACAAACTCCAATATACTTTCAAGAGAATCAACTAGACAGTTAGACTCAATCTAGAGAAAAGTATATCAAAGAGTTTCATATCTCTATCTCTCAATTCAATCTGCAATCAGCAAATAGGAATTTGCGAGCCCGATAGAATATAAGAGAAATAACTTGAACGGTACCAAAGACCAATGTTCAAGGATCAATCAATTTCAATCAACAACCAAAGGTTGGATTTCCCAATTGATCGATTCAACGCACAACCTGTGATATTTCAATTATATAACATAATATAATGCGGAAAATAAATAACATAGACACCAGAATTTTGTTAACGAGGAAAACCGCAAATGCAAAAAAAACCCGGGACCTAGTCCAGATTTGAACACCACACTGTATTAAGCCGCTACTGACACTAGCCTACTACCAATGAACTTTGACTGGATTTGTAGTTGAACCCTAATCAATCTCACACTAATTCAAGGTACAGTTGCGCTCCTTACGTCTCTGATCCTAACAGGATACTATGCACTTGATTCTCATAGCTGATCTCACCCAAAACCAAGAGTTGCTACGACCCAAAGTCGAAGACTTGATAACAAATTTGTCTCACACATAAAAGTCTATAGGAATAGATAAATCCGTCTCCCACAGAAATACCTACGAGTTTTGTTCCGTCTTTTGATAAATCAAGGTGAACAAGAACCAATTGATATACAGGACTCATATTCCTGAAGAACATCCTAGAAATATCAATCACCTCACAATAATCTTAATCGTATGGTAGCGAAACAAGATATTGTGGAATCACAAACGATGAGACGAAGATGTTTGTGATTACTGTTTATATTGCCTATCAGAGAATAAATCTCAAGCCAATCTTAAAGAAGATCGTACTCAAACACGATAGAATATGCAAGATCAGATCACGCAACTACAGAGAAAATAGTTGGGTCTGGCTTCACAATCCCAATGAAGTCTTTAAGTCGTTAACCTATAGGGTTTCGTGCAAAACCTAAGGTTAAAGGAGAATCGACTCTAGCTTATACAACTAGTATCACACAGGAGGTGTGGGGATTAGGTTTCCCAGTTGCTAGAGTTCTCCTTTATATAGTTTTCAAATCATGGTTTGTAATCTAAGTTACCTTGGTAACAAAGCATTCAATATTCACGGTTATATGAAAATCGATTAGATTCAAGCTAATATCTTTCAACCATTAGATCGAACTTAGCTTGTTACACACAAATGAAATGTATCTTTATTTAGGTTTATGTAGCCGTACCTAAACGTGTACACCATGTTGGCTCAACAATAGTTAACCAAGGTTATCCATATGAACACTCTCATATCAACCTTATTCATCTTAACCATAACTAGTTCAAATGACTGAAATGAAACTAGTTAAAGAGTTGTTCAATTGCTATATTCTCATAAAAGTATACAAGAACACAATTGAAGCAAAATCGGCTTGATTCACTCGGATCAATTCATGAACATTATAGCCACGGTTTTGAAAAGAATGCATTCCTTAATATATAAATGTATTAGTTTATGTACACAACCGATTTTAAAACTTTAACTTTCAAGTACGCGAACAGGTACGCATACTTGAAATACCTTTGGATCAAATTGGTTTCGCTAAAGACGTGAACAGGTACGCATACCACCAATCCCCGAGAAAATCTCGGACATGAACCTTACGATGACGCGTACGTGGTGCGCATACTTAGGTTCCGGACTTCACAAACCAACAGGTACGCATATGTGTACGCATACTATGGTTCCCGGACATGGACAACATATGTGCAAGAGTAAACAACATGTCACAATCCAATAATGGTTAAGTGTTCTAAACTCTTTATTTCAATCATTGAAACTTTCTTAGAGGATGAAAATAGCCGTTTTCATCATCAAAGCAATTTTCAAGTTATTGAAATAATCATAACGAAATATTCCAAGTCTACACCAAATGATTGTATCACACAAACCATGCAAGATGTTACTCGGCGGTTTTCACATGATCAAGATGAACTTGGTCGAAGTGAAATCTTGCCAACACATATTTCGAGAAATATGTAAACGAGATAAACTCAGCTCGAAATGTCAAATGTGTATAATAGAAAACTACATCGTAACACGACTTTTCTCAATATAAGAGATAGAATTGAAATAGACTTTCCAAGTGATAGATGAGTTTCAGTCTCCACATACCTTTTTGTTGATGAATTTCCACAAGCTCTCCTTAGTAGTTCTTCATCTTCAATGATGAATGCCGTGAAGTCTAATGCTCAACTACATAATCTATCCTAGTCCGAGACATCTATAAGTAGACTAGAAATCAAGACTTGTAGTTTTGATCACTAACATTGACAAACAAGCTTGAGATAGCAACGCTTGCGAGTTCGACCAAGCAGTGCTCTAACAATCTCCCCCTTTGTCAATTTTAGTGACAAAACTATCAATACATATGGATACAAAATAAATAAACTTTGTAGCTTCTCATCTAAATGCTTGATCTCCTTGGTTCTTCAACATTACTCGAAATCTTCGTCACTTTCAAGTACTCCAATGATTCCAAATGTGTTCAACTCAGCATCATAGTTGTTGAATATCTGTAGCTATAACAATGAGAAAACAGCTGCTCTCAATCATTATTATACAGTGTCATAGTATAATTATGATGAGTGCCAAATATTGCATATTTATACACCTTTTTATTGGCATTTTACTCATCTTGTGCGCTTAGAAATCATATATTATCCCAGATTCTGTGTTTTCTTTGTTTTCAAGAATAAATATTTGTATTAATTAATTTTGTGTTTTTAGGTAATAAATAAAGCTCGGAGAAACTGAGGAGCCAAAAGAGCAGAAGAATTGGAGTCGAGCATCTATGGGAGCAGATAGCCAAAGTCATACACAAGGCAAATGCTTGCAACCCAACAAGTAGCAACTCATTTACAAGACATGGGCTTGAGCTAGACCGACCCGCGACCGGATCCGAGCCCGTCCATCCCCGACCGTTCAGATCTTCCCAGATCGCATCCAACGGTCGTTGCCTCCATTCCATCAAAAATCATCGCTCCGCTCAACACCAAAACTTCTTATATCCTGAGCCGTGAGATTGTTGTCTCCCAAGATCCAACGCTCGCTCCGCCTGTTCCTTCAGCCCTCGCTATTCATGCCTCACAGCAAAACACCCATAACCCTATACCCCCATCGACCCACCTCATTTCTCTTCTTCTCCTTCTCTTTCTTCTCCCCGACCAGCTCTGCAAAACCCATTCTCCACCTTCTCCTCCCTTCCCCATGGAAGAGCAGAGCTGCCGCTTCCACCACCTCCATCATCACCTCCTGACACTAGCCACAACCACCATCCCCTAACGTCTCTCTACCTAGTTCATAGCTTCTTCCCTAGGAGCTAAGGTCGAGATAGAGAAAATTAGGGTTATGGTTTCAACACAGTGAGAGGAAAATCGAGCAAACATCAGTAGCAGAGCCGATTAGACAAGAGGAGAAACGATCGGGAGAGCATGGGTTTGATTTATTTTCTATTATTATTCTCGATTTTGAAGAATTAGGGTTTGGTATTTTGTTCATCCTTGCATGTATAAATAGGAGTGTTCTGTGGATGTTTGAAGGCATGCCTGGGTTAGCCAGAGCGTCGATAGCATCTTAATTTCTGTTGTAACTTAGTTTATCATGTTCTAATTTCATTTCTGGGGTGATTGATGAAACCCTAGATAATACTTATGTTGTTGTTCTTGCTGTGCATGATAGGAATAGGAGTTTAGTTAGCCAATTAATCAAATTCTCCCGTGATTGGTCAGATCACTGTAAGAAGACAGCCAATACTAGGGGAGAATTAGAGTGAGAAGTTAATCAACTCTCCACTAGAAATTGCCAGGGAAGATGGTATATGCTTAACAAGAGAAGAATGATGCTTAGCTGGTTAACTAAGGACCCTGTGATCAATTGTACTGTCAAAAGACGGTTGATACTAGGGGGAATTAGGAGGATTAGTTGACACATGAATCCTTAGAATTTTCCTTGGGAAGTTATAAGAACACAACCTTATTGGAATTTCCTTAGCATAGGATCAAGTGGTGGATTCACCATCCCAGTGCTTTACAATTTACCTTACTGTTTTAGTTTAGAGACACTTCCACTCCATCTCAGTCGCTTCGACAAAACCAATTATTTGAGTTACATACCCCCTGTTGTTACAATATCACTTAGAATTCAGTCAAGTAAGCCTAGAGATCAACGAGAGCACCACAAGTCTCTGTGGTTCGACTCGTATTTGCCCTGTGCTTCATAACAGACACCGTGCACTTGCGGTATAACAAGTAGGCCATAAATATAACACTTCTCGAGGCCTACCAAATTATACATCATCAAAGTTCAATTGTATCACAACTTTGACAACAATACTATGGTGATATGTATCACTCCCCCTTAGTCAATAGTTCATCTCACAATGAATACCACTCCCCCTTACATAATGATCCGTAAACCATATGTATTTGTAGTGTGAACTACACATTAATTCCCCCCCCCCCTTTTGTCAATAAAAATTGGCAAAGGTACAAAAATTAGTGGGATCCTCATGAAATTTCCATGGAGATACTTCATGACCAAAAGAGAACAACATACCAATTTGTTTAGATGCCATCATATAGCCTAAGCTGAATGCATTCATTAAGGAGTTTATAAAGATACAAGATAACCCCTAAAATATTCTACAGCCGCACTCCCCATAAATATTTGGCAATTAAGTACAAGTTCAAATAAGAACTCTCCCCTATAAAATGTCATTCCCGAAAGAACAACAAGAGCGACCTTACTTTTACAAGAAAAGAAGGATTTCTTTGGACATTAACAAATCACATAAGAATATGAATTTGTATCCAAAAATCTCAATTGAATTAACCACAAGGAAAATGATCAATTGAATTGTCCATGCTCAACATAAGAGAACTTACGGAGCAACGCAGTATATACACAAAGATGTGGATCATGGAAAGACCAATACTGTGGAATAATCAAAGATTCATTCTATTTTTCATCACTATTTGGCTATTTGCATAATGACATACAATATATTTAATCTTTGTAAACAAAAGTTCATCCTTTCTTCCATCAATATTTGCATAATGGCAAAAAAGGCTTAACTTTTGTAGTCAAAAGTTCATTCTATCTTTTATCAATACTTTCATACCGATATTTATTAGAGTTAACTTTTGAACAAGTATGGGACAGTCAAGGTTAACGGACGTAAACAACATATCCCATAACAATTTGTAATATATAAAACCATAAAGATTAATACTGCAAAAATCATCTTCCAAATCAACTTTAGAATTTAAATAAATAAATCTAAAAACATTGCAAGATGAAAACGTTGGCAATAGCTATATGTACTCACAATAATTGTTTTTCCAAACCCTAGTTATCCTTCTTAAAAACACAAGAATAAATTCTCATAAGAAGTTTCCTGGATGTTGAATCAAAACAGACTCTAAAACCAAAAACTGATAAAGCACGAAAAACTATTCATCATCTTCATCATTGGAGACCATACGAGTGGCTTGAATCTTATCCATGTCATCCTTGATTTCTGGAAACTTAGTAGCAATCACAAGTAATTGTTCTTGCACACACCTTACCTTGGCACTAATCTTACAAACACCTTTGAGAATTTGATGAAGAAGATTCATGGAGGAGGAATCACATGAGACATCAAGGGTGTCACATCTTTGTCTCTTGCAAGCATTCTCCTTCATATGTTTGAAAGTACACGGACGAACAAGCTTGGGAGTTCCAATGGAGTTTCCAATCGGAGTTATAGATAAGGTAGCGACAAATTCGCTCAATCAAGAAAGGATAGCCTAACTATCTTGTTGGAAGACGTCATCGACAACATTTGATATATGATAAACCCATAAATGTCGAGACTTTGAGTTTCCAACTCAAGGAAATATACTAACTCCGCAAACTCACGGCTCCAACTAGAATTCTCAATCGTGGAGGGACAACGATTAGATATACCAAGTTTACCAAAGGATATCAAAAAGAGACTAAGATTATTAGTAGGAAAATTTCCCATATTCCAATCAACACTCTTACCACAGAGACCAATAAAAATTGTTTCATAAGAAGGTCTTTCATGACTAGGTCTTGGTAGGTGAAAACTCCCTAAGGGAATTTTAGTAATCCTTGAAATCAACTCTCTATTTACATGAATCCTTTGTCTATTTATCATGGTCTTGAATTCCGTTTCATCATAATTAACATCATAGATGTTAGCATAGAAGATTCTTGTAAGAGTGTCAAAACCTTCACCAAGACCATCAAAGATATTTCCAAGATTGAATTTTTCAAAACAAATCAAATCCTCTTTATGCCCACTAGTAAAATCCAACTTATTTTCTAAAATAAACCCATTAGATGAAATCATTTCAAAAACTTTTCCATAAGAATCATTGACAAATCTAATTCTAATGGAACCTTGATCTATTGGTAAATTCATGCTAGAAGAAGATGAAGAACCCAAGTTTTTTGAAACCTTGAAATTCTTCATGAGATCTAGAAATTAAGAGATTATAGGAAGAGATGACTTACTTGAAATGTTCCTTAAAAAACCCCTTTTCACCTTTTGATCTCCAAGGAAGATTAATGGAGAAAACACAAAAACCCTAAAACGTTCACGTACGCGGACAAGATGGGAGGAAGAAGAAGGTATGCGTACGCTCCTTTTAAATACCCAAGGATAAGCTTAGAGCCATTTTTGAACCGCGACCCACAAATGGAATGTAGGATTTCTTAGGTGTTCAAACACCAAGGTTATGCAACTCGCGAAAGCACATGAACGTGTGAAGAGACGGTGTCGTAGAAAGCTATTTCACAATTATCCCGAGGAAACAAAATTAACCCAAGTACAAACAAATCAAACCGTTTCTTGCCCCATATCAAGATATATATAAATGGGGTAGCGCCAAACAAGTTACCAAGTGGTAAGATGTGCATAGGAAGTCTCATGCACATGTTTCGGTTTGTATTTGTGAACAATACCAGTGGTATAATCATAATAATGATGATAATCAGGGTTAACAGAACTCTCTAACTCCCTTTTCTTATGATTAAGAAGAATTTTTTTCTGATATTTAGAACTTGCACCAAACCGACAAGAATTCCATTTATTGAATTCATATGGGTTGACAGTATGTTTAGTTCGTATATCATGCATACATGATTTGACAGATACAGAACTTTTATCAGAACAATTCTTTTCCTCAATCAAATTGAGTTTTTCTAAGAATATGAAAACCCCTTCCAAAGCTTCAAATAGATCTTTGTCAATAGATCCATCATGATAGTATTCCTAAAAAAGATTAAGAAGCAATCTAGTGAGATTCCATACCTTTGAGCTTCGACTTAGTTTTCTTGAGAAATTCTTAGAAAAACTTTTAATTTTTTCTTTAGATTGTTTTTCATCATTTAGGATTTCCATAGTCTTAGATGAGGAAGAATTATCTAGGGAGATCAGAGGTCTAGTGGATAATAAGCTTTGAACAATCTTTAAGGACTTCTTGCGTGCGTTACAGATTCCCATAACAAGTTTCCCAAAGTGATTTCCCAACTTTAAGGATCAATCAAACACAAACTTATTAGGTTTATAGTGTTTGCCTGCTCTGATACCAATTGAAAAAGCGGGGGTACAATAACCACACCCAACAATTCGTTTGGCAATCTGAATAGACAAACTCCAATATACTTTCAAGAGAATCAGCTAGACAGTTAGACTCAATCTAGAGAAAGGTATATCCAAGAGTTTTATATATTTATCTCTCAATTCAATCTGCAATCAACAAATAGGAGTTTGCAAGCCCGATTGAATATAAGAGAAATAACTTGAACGGTACCGAAGACCAATGTTCAAGGATCAATTAATTTCAATCAACAACCAAAGGTTGGATTTACCAATTGATCGATTCAACGCACAGCCTGTGATATTTCAATTATATAACAAAATATAATGCGGAAAAGAAATAACACAAACACCAGAAGTTTTGTTAACGAAGAAACCGCAAATGCAGAAAAACCCTGAGACCCAGTACAGATTTGAACACCACACTATATAAAGCCACTACAAACACTAGCCTACTACCAATGAACTTCAGACTGGACTGTAGTTGAACCCCAATCAATCTCACACCGATTCAAGGTACAGTTGCGCTCCTTACGTCTCGATCCCAAAGAGGATACTACGCACTTGATTCCCTTAACTGATCTCACCCACAACCAAGAGTTGCTACGACCCAAAGTCGAAGACTTGATAAACAAATATGTCTCACACAGAAAAGTCTATAGGAATAGATAAATCTGTCTCCCACAGAAATACCTAAGAGTTTTGTTCCGTCTTTTGATAAATCAAGGTGAACAGGAACCAATTGATATACCGAACTTATATTCCCGAAGAACAGCCTAGAAATATCAATCACCTCACAATAATCTTAATTGTATGGTAGCGAAACAAGATATTGTAGAATCGCAAACGATTAGACGAAGATGTTTGTGATTACTTTTTATCTTACCTATCGGAGAATAAATCTCGAGCCAATCTTAAAGAAGATCGTACCCAAACACGATAGAAGATGCAAGATCAGATCACGCAACTACAGAGAAAATAGTTGGGTCTGGATTCACAATCCCAATGAAGTCTTTAAGTCGTTAACCTACGGGGTTTCGTGAAATACCTTAGGTTAAAGGAGAATCGACTCTAGCTTATGCAACTAGTATCACACATGAGGTGTGGGGATTAGGTTTCCCAGTTGCTATAGTTCTCCTTTATAGAGTTTTCAAATCAGGGTTTGCAATCTAAGTTACCTTGGTAACAAAGCATTCAATATTCACCGTTAGATGAAAACCTGATTAGTTTCAAGCTAATATCTTTCAACCGTTAGATCGAACTTAGCTTGTTACACAAAAATGAAATGTACCTTCATTTAGGTTTATGTAGCTGTACCTAAACGTGTACACCATGTTGGCTCAACAATAGTTAACCAAGGTTAGCCATATGAACACTCTCATATCAACCTTATTCATCTTAACCATAACTAGTTCAAATGACTCAAATGAAACTAGTTAAAGAGTTGTTCAATTGTTATATTCTCATAGATGTATACAAGAACACAATTGAAGCAAAATCGGTTTGATTCACTCGAATCAATACATGAACATTATAGCCACGGTTTGCAAAGAATGCATTCCTTAATATATAAATGTCTTAGTTCATGTACATCACCGATTTTAGAACTTTAACCTTCAAGTACGCGAACGGGTACGCATACTTGAAATACCCGGACTGAAATTGGGTTTCGCCAGTACGTGAACGGGTACGCATACCACCAATCCCAGCAGAAAATCTCGGACACGAACCTTACGCCAGTACGCATACTTAGGTTCCCAGACTTCTCAAACCAACAAGTACGCATACGGGTATGCATACTATGGTTCTCGGACATGGACAACATATGTGCAAGAGTACACAACATGTCACAATCCAATAATGGTTAAGTGTTCTAAACTCTTATTTAAATCATTGAAACTTTCTTAGAGGATGACAATAGTCGTTTTCACACACTATTAGCATCAAAGCAATTTTTAAGTTATTGAAATAATCATAACGAAACATTCCAAGTCTACACCAAATGATTGTATCATACAAACCATGTAAGATGTTACTCGGCAATTTTCGCATGATCATCTTTTGACTCGTCAAGAATATAAGATGAACTTGGCCGAAAGCGAAAGCTTGACAACACATATTCTGAGAAATATGTAAGCGGGTTAAACTCAGCTCGAAATCTCAAATGTGTATAATAGAAAACTATATTGCAACACGACTTATGTCTCAATATGGGAGATAGAGTAGAGATAGACTTTCCAAGTGATAAATGAGTTTCATTCTCCACATACCTTTTTGTTGATGAAGTTCCACAAGCTCTCCTTAGTAGTTCTTCGTCTTCAATGATGAACGTCGTGAAGTCTAATGCTCAACTACACAATATATCATAGTCCGAGACATCTATAAGTAGACTAGAAATCAAGACTTATAGTCTTGATCACTAACATTGACAAACAAGCTTGAGATAACAACGCTTGCGAGTTCGACCGAGCAGTGCTCTTACATTTTTACTAAGAACTGTTATACGTAACCAAAGAAAGCTGATTAAACTTGGAATCGGTAATAGGGAGTATGCTTGGAATATTAATCGAAAGGTTAATGCTTTAGCCTGCGAACATAATCAAGGTACTGTGTGCAGAATCCGGGAAATCAGTCGTGATGTGATAGACACATTTTTATGTATATTTTGTTCTCAATTATGTGTATTGTTAGTGCTCGATTTTGTACTTATTTGATTATTTTATGTTTTTGTAGGTGTTTTTGGAGAAATAAGATTTTGCGAAAAAATTGGCTCGAAAAGTGGTATTTGCACCACAGGGAGAAAGTACTAAGAGCGCTCCAGGAGAATTGATAAAGGCACCCAGGAAAATTACTCATCGCACCCCAAATTTACTATTTCCACCCCAGTTTATAAAGGGAGATCAGCTACGGATAAGAGGAGTTCATCCTCTACCCTTTTGAATTTTGAAATGGGAGGGAAAGAACTTCCACAACTGCGTACTTTCCTTTGAGGAATTTCAACGAGTTTTATGGAGATTCAACTGCTAAGTTCGGACGGGCTGGACTTCAATTGATTAGACAGAGCATTATATTTGTCGGATCCGAATGAATTGGGATGGATGATGGAGGAAAAAAAGAAACATGGCGAAGTTGGTTTAAGGGAAAATAGTTTCCCACCTGCGAGTGTTTCTGAAGCTGATTTGGGAGGAAATCTCGTTGATATATTCTCGGATTTGGATTGCTTTTGATTGGTTTCGACTAAAAATGGTTGGTAATGGAATTGTGTACGTGAATAAAAGCAAATATTCTTCATTGAAGTAAAACAGTGGGAAACAAGAGTATTGCGGGATTTATATTTGTAAATGTGGAGTAAAAGAGGAGATATTTTCCTAATATTGAGTCTATTAAGTTGGAAGGATTTAGAATGATTCAGGAAAGACGCGTGAGAAACAAAGAAAGGTGAATCCGCAACCTGCAGGATAGAAAATATATTCCGTGACTTGAATGGAAAGAAAGAGGAAGATATTGTGAAGATATTACGTGAGATTTAGGGTCCCGCAATGTATAAATAGCGAAGGGTGAAGTCATAGAAGTCTGTCGAGAGTTGGAGGGTGGAGGACGGGGCTGCCCAGTCGAGTTGCGAGAGAAGAGAAGAAAGTCCAGTCGTTTATGCACTTTCGAGAGAAGAAAAGAAGCTGAACCGATCGCGGAGTGCAGAGAAAAGTCGCAGAGATAACTATCGTAGTTCTACAAGTACCTATTTTGCATGCAAAAGACCTTGGTGACTCGCACTATTACTTTCAAAGCAACCATTCTTTTGTAACACCACGGCGTAACATAATTAGCGTTGCGTGATTTCATTTTTACACAATTTCTCCAATAAAAACACCTTTTCGGGTCATGTTTTTATCTTGTGAGTGTGTTTCGGGCATGATGAGCTAAACCCCAACACTGGGACAATGGAGGAAGCCATGTTTCACAATTGATTGGTAACTATAATTGATTCTTTTTGACTTTTGCACTTGTTTTAATTGATTTATGATTTTCACTAATTAGTTGTCATTTCGTTTGCTGATGTATGCTTAGACGTAAGAGCTTTTGATGTACCATGCTATTGATTTACATCTTATATTTTAGAAATCAACCTTTGGCAAAGAAACAGAGTCCACAAAAGAGCTATAATTGTTGAGAATCATTATATGAACTAATTGAATGTGATTAATGGTGGAATCTTGAGTCTCAGTCTCTATTGTGACAATTTTGTGTATATATTTATTTGGTTTTAGTGTTTTCTATTATTAAGTCTGAAATCAAATCTCTACAAGTCTTTAACGAACCACTTTTCTTATCACTGTAAAAACTACATCATGATGATAGATGAAAATCCCGAGAAATTTGAGGATATTGAAGATGATATTTGAGAAAGACTGTTATAGTTTAATTACAACCACAAGTACAACTTGTGAACTTGATAACCTTTCAAACCTTTGGCTCTAACCTCTTGACAGTAACGATTAACAATCCATCTTGAGCAACAGCTAAGATGTCGTGATTTGTGTTTGCATCCGCAGGAAGACTAAACCGCGCAAGTGTCAATTGGAAACCGTCGTCGCCCTTCATCTGTAAGATATCAAGATATCTGTTACCCTGGTTGCTATCACCATGTATACTTGAAAATGCGGGGGTACAACAACTTCACCCAATATTTCGATTAGCAATTTGTATGGACTAACTCTAATATACTTTTAAGAGAATCAACTAGACAGTCAGACTCAATCTTAATAAAAAGTATATCAATGAGTTAATATCTCTTTCTCTCGATTTGATCTATACTCAAATAAATAGAAATCTGTGAGTCTTTATCAAATACAAGAGATATAAACTTGGATGGTACCAAAGACCAATATCCAAGGATCAATCAATTTCCAATCAACAACCAAAGGTTGGATTTCACAATTGATCGATACAACGCACAACTTGTGATATTTCAATTATATAACAAAATATAATGCGGAATAGAAATAACACAGACACCGGAAGTTTTGTTAACGAGGAAACCGCAAATGCATAAAAACCTGGGACCTAGTCCATATTGAATACCACACTTGTATTAAGCCGCTACAGACACTAGCCTACTACAAACTAACTTCGGTCTGGACTGTAGTTGAACCCTAATCAATCTCACGCTGATTCAAGGTACAGTTGTGCTCCTTACTTCTATGATCCCAACAGGATACTACACACTTGATTCCCTTAGCTGATCTCACCCACAACTAAGAGTTGCTACGACCCAAAGTCGAAGACTTTAATAAACAAATTTGTATCACACAGAAAAGTCTATGATAATAGATGAATCTGTCTCCCACATATAAACCTATGAGTTTTGTTCCGTATTTTGATAAATCAAGGTGAACATGAACTAATTGATAACCCGGACTTATATTCCCGAAGAACAGCCTAGTATTATCAATCACCTCACAATAATCTTAATCGTATGGTAGCGAAACAAGATATTGTGGAATCACAAACGATGAGACGAATATGTTTGTGATTTCTTTTTATCTTGCCCTCTGGAGATATAATCTCAAGTCAATTATTCAATTGAACTCGTACGATGTAAAATGGAAAGATCAGATCGCTCAACTACAAGAGAAGTAGTTTCGTCTGGCTTCACAATCCTAATGAAGTCTTTCAGTCGTTAACCTACAGGGTCTCGAGAAGAAACCTAAGGTTAAAGGAGAATCGACTCTAGCAAAACCAACTAGTATCACACAAGAGGTGTGGGGATTAGTTTTTCCAGTTGCTAGAGTTCCCCTTATATAGTTTTCAAATCAGGGTTTGCAATCTAAGTTACCTTGGTAACAAAGCATTCAATATTCACCGTTAGATGAAAAACCTGATTAGATACAAGCTAATATCTTCCAACCGTTAGATCGAAACTTAGCTTGTCACACAAAAATGAATTGTATTCATCTTTCTCATAACTAGTTCAAATGACCCATAAGAACTAGTTGAAGAGTTGTTCAATTGCTTTGGTCTTTATTCATAGACACAATTGAAACAAAATCGGTTTGATTCATTTGTATCAATTCATGAACAATATACCCACGGTTTGCAAAGATTGCATTCCTTATAATTTATTATTTTAAGTTCATGAACTACCGATTTGAGAAATAACCGGCTTAGGCATCAGACGGGTATGCGTACCTTAGCTACGGATTTGAGTTTACAAACTCAGCAGAAATTTTCGGTTCGAAAACTTCCGTGGGTACGCGTACCTAAGGTGACTGGTTTACTAGTTTGCAAACTACAAACTCAGCAGGAATTTTCGGTTGAAAACTTCCGCCAGTACGCGTACGGGTACGCATACCCAATCTGTCTCCTTCACCAATACCGCATGCACACATATGCACGCACTTGGTTTCCGGTACATGGATTTATACACTAATGTGCGAACACACTATATATGCTTATATACATAGATGGTAATCTCAACTCTACATTTCAATCATTGAAACATTCTTCTATAATGTTATAACAATCGTTATTCACGACTATCATCATCAAAGCTATTTTCAAGATTGAAACGTCATCATGACTTTCGTCACGGGTAAAGATGAAATGTGGTTAAAGAGAAAGCTTACCAACACATATTTCGAGAAAAAATATAGGCGAGTAAAGTCGACTCGAAATAGCAAATGTGCATGTATGAAAACTATCATACTTATACGACTATTGTCTCAAGAGTAGGAGATTGAATAGACTTTTGAGTGACAGATGAGTTCAAGTCTCCATATACCTTTTAGTCGGATGAAGTTCCACTTGGTTCCTCGAGTAGTTCTTCGTCTTTCTAAGATAATCGCCATGGAGTCTACACCTCAACTATACTTGACTATCCTAGACCGATACTTAGTCATAAGTAAACTAGAAATCAAGACATATAGTTTTGATCACTAATATTGACAAACATGCTTGAGATAGCAACGCATTCGAGTTCGACCGAGCAATGCTCTAACAATATTAACTTCAATTTCTTCGTAATTGTGAGTGTTTGGGAAGTCAATATTAAAGGCATAAGATCTTATCGGGGAAAATAGACATCAGTTTTTGATTTATTTCCATTATTGTAAGGTCTATTTTGAATAAAACTATCATTATCTATGAATGAAATTATTATTTTATAATTTTTCTTGTGATAGTTTCCGATTACATAACCTGCGCTTGAATGTCTATATTTTTTCTATGTGTTTTCGGTTTATGGGATGTCTGATTTCTGTTTTCATTAACCTAAATAATCGATCTCATGTGATGTAACCCTTATGGTTTGTGTGGCTTTTTGATTTAGCGGGATTAAGTTATAGCCCATGTTGGTAGGCTTTATCAAAGGATCATAAGGTGTTCCGATTGAAACTCATATGTGAAAAGTCACAATATGTTGAATTAATATATGTTTACATGAGCTGATGTTTATTCCATTATGTGTGTATGGATGGATATGAGTGTGTGTGATTCAATTGTTTCCGGTTAAGAAAAACTGGTTTGATATTTTTCTTTATTGTTTGGTATCAATTGTTTTAGACTTAACGAAATTCGGTGCAATTGTTGTGCTTTAATGTCTATGTTTGTTTCAATTGCTTCAGGTTAAGAAAATAATAGTGCAAGTCAATTTGTTTTGGTTTGTATGTATTGTTTATGACTTAATGAAATACGGGATCATTTGTTTAGTCCATTTCGATTCTGCATAAGAGAAACTAAGTTAATTCTGATCTTAGTTAGACTTATCAAATTGGAGGATTCGGTTATTCAAGTCTAATCGAATGCCTTGACAAGAAAAACTAGTTAACTAACATAGTGATTGTCTTGTCTAAAGAGAAAGGTCTAAGTTATTGTCTGAATAATTAGAGCCTGATGAGAAAAATAAAGTTAATTATGATCTTTATTTTGGTCTTATCGAAATAAGTGATTGTATGTTTGCAATCGGTTTAACAAGGGAATTAAGTTTCTTAGTCGAATTGTTAAACTATTGGGGAAAATTGTTTCGGACAATTGTTTCCTTGATAACATATTAAAACTAAATTACTTGTAGTTTCGGTTTTAATATTGGCTATCTAAAGTGGTATGTGAAACCTTCGTGCTTAACTCTTATAGGTTGTTTACAAGTCTTTCCGATTCGTAAGATCCTTTCGGTTTGTCCTTTATTTGCTCGAACTTTGTCATTTTGTGACAAAAAGAGGGAGAAATATATGGAATAAATAAGTGATTTTCAATCACTAAGGAAATGAAAATTTTGCTTAAACCTTAAATCTAACGAAAGAGTAAAGCACATACAATCGCTTATTTCGATAAGACCAAAATAATGATCAGAATTAACTATATTTCTCTCACCAGGTTCTAATTATTCAGACAATAACTTGGATCTTTCTCTTTAGACAAGACAAGCACTAGGTTAGTTAACTAGTATTTCTTGTCAAGGCATTCGATTAGACTTGAATAACTGAATCCTTCAATTTGATAAGTCTAACTAAGATCAGAATTAACTTAGTTTCTCTTATCCGGAATCGAATTGGACTAAACAAATAATCCCGTATTTTGTTAAGCCATAAACAATACATACAAACCAAAATAAATTGACTTGCACAATTATTTTCTTAACCGGAAGTAATTGAGACAAACATACACATTATAGCACCGCAATTGCACCGAAATTTCGTTAAGCAAAAACACTTGATACCCAACAATAAAGAAGATACCAAATAAATTGACAAAGTTTTTCTTAACCGGAAACAATTGAATCACACTCGCACACATCCATACACAACATAATGGATTATACCAATTGTATCTAAATTTTGTTAAGCAAAAGCAAAATATATGCAATATAAACAGGCTTTTCTTAAACAGGAAAACGATTAACTAACAAATTTGTTACATCAGATTCCGCATCCTCTTCTCCCCAGAAACATATATCATTAAGCGCAAGTTCACAAAAGATCTCTCCCCCAGTATGTTGTCATCCCTTCGCAAGAACAAAAGAATAACAACAAAGGCAACCTTTACCAAAGAAAGTTTGAATCGGTTTTAACTAATGCGTGCCAATAGCAAAAGTTGAAAACCCGAAACACATATGTTTTATGCTAAACACAACTCATGTAAACACAAATTGATTCAACATATTGTGACTTTTTACATATGACTTTCAATCGGAACACCTTATGATCCTTTGATAAAGCCTACCAACATGGGTTATAACTTAATCCCGCTAAATCAAAAAGCCACACAAACCATAAGGGTTCTCATCATATGAGATCGAATATTAAGGTTAATGAAAATCAACGTTTATCTCATATATCAAGAGTACTCATATGTATACCAAATATATATGTGACTTACATATGAGCTACAACATCACAACTTTCTTATGATTTCGATATAGCAATTACAAAGATATGATCCAAAGATTGGATATACTCAAAAGTCACTAACCATAAGGAAGTGAGCCAATATATGAGACTGAAACACAATTGTTTATCTCATAAACTCAAATGCAATACACCATAAATATTCAGCAGAAAATCAAGTATTGAAATTACCTATCTTGTAGGAATTTGAATTACGAAACCAACGCAAAAAGAATGAGGTCATTCCGAGTTTGGACGAAGAAGTTATGGGCATAACAGTTTTACACTCCTTCGTATGGACCAAGCACACCAATCACTAGGACCGGTTATGGTGATTACTTGTGACCGGTCATACCAATCACCAGGACCGGTTACAACATGAATCCATACACAAAACTGTTTTAGGCATAACTTTTGCATACGATGTCCGAATTCAGTGATTTTTGGCTCGTTTTAACCGTATAAACAAGAGATACACATACATGATCAGTAGATATTAGCATCATAAACTCAAAATTATCGTTTCTATCAAAAGCTCAAATATAGATAGAGAAGGTATGAGTATAGGAGAAAAGAAATCTTCCTAAAGATGTTAATTAGTCATATAATAACCGAGAGGTCTGACATATAATTTAGTTTTCTTATTTGCTACTACTAACTAAGAGGATTATATGCTAAACAAGTAATGGGTTGTATTGCCTTTGAATTTTATCTATCGTTTCTTTTGTATAAGTAAATAAAACTCCAACCTCCTGAATTTTGATCTTAACTAAAACTGAAATCCAAATTAACAACTATAAATAAGTTATAAACCACCATATTTCCCTTTCTTTTCTTTTAATTTTTCTATTTTTCTCTTACTCTTTTTGTTGATTTTGATTTGTTTATTACTTTGTCTTGCAGTCTTGGGTGACCTTTACTGCACTTGCACCTGAAATGGTGAGTGTCATGTCCCGGTTATGGGTTGTACACTGTTATGGGCAAACCTTATGCTATCTAGTAAAACTAGTAGCAGGCGCGTGTGTGTAGCATGTGCCAGCGCAAGTCTTCTTTTTCCTTATAAGCCTTGAGAGTCTGTAATTGGAATCATCGAATATAATTTGTGTTGATGTGTTCTTATTTCTATTTTGGGGTTTTACCCTTCAATCTCATAGTGTAGATCCTGTAGATTGAGCCTGATCACTCATTTGTAGTGTAGATCACTACAAGTGGTATCAGAGACGGTCTTTCCTTGGATTGATCATGGATGATGGTAATGGATTTAAGGCTTTAGCTGAGCAATTAGCTACTGTTCTTCGGGTTCAAGAAGTAACAACAAGGGTTTTAAAAAATAAACCCTCTCATGTGCTTCTAGCCAAATGCAAGAAAATTTTAGCAAGAGAAACGAAGAAATTGTTGTTACTGGAGCGTGAGATATATTTGAGTCCGTCTATTGATGGGAATCGGGAATCAAATTCATGGGAGAGCTTCGAATTAATTGGATCTGTGTTGAAGGAAGTGATGCTCACGGAGAAAGAAATCAGTCAAAAACTGGAAGAACCTCCTACCGATTCAATTTCAGTAAACGATTTCACTTCAAAAACTTTAACTCCTTTAGCAACGGACGAAGGTAATTATTGATCCAATTTCAATCCCCAATTTTCAATTATTGATAGAGCTAAAGATGGCAGTTCAAATCGCAACTGTGAGAAATCAGTACCTATTCATGAAAATGTTTCTTCTCACAAAGCCGAGTCCATTTTTTCCTTCTGTGATGGGTGTAAAGTGAATCCAATGTTTCTGGATTACCAAGAGGGTGAGCTTTTTGATTCCAGAATCAATTCAGTTAATGATTTTGTTAAGAAGAATTTCGTCAAATTGAACGAAGAGGGTTTCAAACATGTACTATTAACCCTAACTCACATACTATTAACGGCTAACTGTTCTTCTAGTATTATGAATTCTTCTCGTAGCTTATTCGATCGTGGAAAATACAAATTGAAGTTTGATTCTAAATTGAGGTTTCCTTATTGCATGGGTTTTCAATTTTTGGATAATTTGTATAAGGAAATTGTTCAGAAGCTTGTTTATCAAAGTGGGTATCAATCAAATTGGTTTTCTGGTGATTCAATTGCTTGTATGCTAGAGAATGATGGTTTTATTACTACTGCTTGGTACATGTTTGATAAAAGTTATGAGAAGGTTATTTGATCGAGGAAAGCAGTTTGAAGCTATTACCAGGTTATATTTCGTCATACACCTAACTCAATTTCAATTTACTTCTACATGTGATACTTCATCTAGTGCTTTGTATACTCGACTGATATTTGATCGAGGAAGAGATTTGGATGGGTCTGTTTTAGTGGATCGATACACTGATGAATTTGTGTCGAATTTTATTCATTGGTGCCGGCTAGAATTTTTGCTGCTGAATTCAAATACGTTTTTTATTTTTAAAGATGGTGACATTTGTTATTGTAAGAAGTTGTATCTTCGCTGTGGATTTGGTTTTTCTTGAATCTTATTTGATCATGGTAAAGAAATGAAATTTGTTGTGCGTTGCTCTTCTTATGATAGGATTATTTCCAAATTTTGCATTATGTCTTGTTTGTTTATTTGTAATGGGTTGATTTTCATAGACGAGCATAGTGAAAATTCGTTTTATGAGCTCATTCTAGAACTTGGGTACTGCCTTGAACTGTTAATTAAGTATCCAGAGGTATTCTTGTTTGTTAACCAAGGTGATAGTTGTGTTACTCACAAATTGTGTAACAAAAATATTTCTGCAAGGTACTCTCCTTCGGACCAAATTGATGCTTCAAATGGTAATGGGGGTGAGTACGTTATTACACAGGAAATGCTTGATTGAGTGGCTAGAGATATCAATTTTGTAACTCAAATGGGACAAGTTGAGAAAGGTTTTGTTGCAGCAACTTCAAATTCCAATCAGCAGCTACTGAACAACACAAGCATGAAGGGTGGTGGGTTATTTCACATGTGTTCGAGAAGTGGAAAATGTTTCTCACGGTAGCCTGGTTCTTGCTAGAAACGCTATTTGATTGAGGGAAGTTGTGTGAAGCTATCGGTAGGTATTCTTATCACAATACAAGTAGTTCTTGGTACAATTTTGGTACACTTATTTTTAGTTCAGTCGCTCTTAAGGGGTTGATTTTCATGGATACTTGTTATGGAAAATCTGTTTATGAGCTAAATTTGGAAGTTGGGCACTCTTTAGACTTGTTATTTGAGCACTGGAATGTGTCTGAGATTATTAAAAGTGGTGATTGTCGTGATGCTAGCTAGCTGTTTTATAGAAGGCCACAACAAGGAAGTATTTTCTGGACTGTTTTGAATTGTTTGATACTTCAAGTAATCCCCGTCAGCAATACTATGCTACAAGAGTGTAAGTTCAAATTTCTAGAGCTCAAACTCTTAGTTCTCTTATCAGAAAATGAATTATCCATACTGTTTCTACCTGAGGAGTATGAGAAGAAAATGCATGAAAGAGTTATATGGAGTTTAAGTAGAGGCTTACGTTGGAGGTTTTCAAATGGATTACCTATTGGTGTTAATCTCCTCAGTGTTGGTTCTATGAAGGCTGGTATTAATGCAAGTGAGAAAAATGATATACCGAAGATTCTTGTGATGAGTTTAAGAGGTAACACTGGATTCCTTTCGCTAAATACTGTAGCTACAGTCTGTCATTGGTTTTATAAAAATCAAGTTAGAAGTGCTCATCATTGTATACGGCTATCTAGAGCATCTAACGTATTAATCGGTAATTTGCTCTCGCAAGAGTGGCGGGAAGTGTTAACTCCGGAATATGGGTTCGTTAGACTCCATCATTATTCTCTTGTGATGATTCTATGGCTTATCAGATGTTGTTTCAGACTTATAAGAATGCATTTCTTTTTACACTGCTCTGCACCGGTGCCCTTTGGAGTTGTCAAGGTTCTAGAGGAAGTTGAAATGTTAAAGATGTATCCGAGAATGGTGGAAATTCAGTTACCGTTCACCGTGCTAACTGATGTCTTTAAGAAACTCCTAGAAATTCTCACACGTCTAAGGAGTGGTAACTGTGGCACTATAGCTGGAGTTTCTGGAGATGGAATTCTTTTGAATCATTTATGCAGTTTGTGGTACTCGCCAACATATCATTATAGCTGGACAAAAATTCATGTTAAGGAGGAGAACTCGTTTGTGGGAGTTTACATTCGACTGTATAAAAATTTGTGGGTCAAGAGTGGAGGATAACAAAGGACAAGGAAACAGTGCTGCTCAGAGAGGATTTAACTGCGGCGCGACTCCAACATCATTTCTCGCTGATGCTAGTGCAAAAATTCACTTCCGTAGCCATTCTAGGGTGCATGGGAACCATAGCCACTGGTCTTGTTGTAAGTAATACTTCTAACAGTATTTATGAAGCTCGTTCAATGGTGTATTGGTGCACACTCATGGTCAAGTTGCAAATTTTATTTGGCCTGCAGCAACATAGTGCCTCACTGAAGTTTATGTTGTTACTTTTTTCATAACATTCACATATGAGGTTAAGGTATTTACTGCAGTTGGTAAACCACTATAATGGCTTGCATTCAAGTGTTATGTTCCTTGTCAGTTCCTGAAGCTTCGACAATTCAATGAATATCAAGTCGAGACTGACATTACCAGAGAAACGTTTAAGGAATTCACTCTCAAGCAACTGGGTGTACCATTTCAGCGATGTACTTTTGCAAATGATAAAGGAAGGGGTTATGCAAAGTAATTTACATAGACATAGTGACAAACTCCAAGATGATCACACTAATGTCGGTCCGTTGGTTGATTATGAGGTGAGAACTGCAACCAAGAATAAGCATTGCATTTTACACGAGAGGAGACAGTTGGTTATGGGGACTGGGTTTGAAGTGCATAAGGGCGTAACAAGAGTACTCACTGGGCTGGTAATATGTGTGTTAGAGGGAGCTACAACTACCTTGCTGTCCAATAGATATAAGGTCACTTTGGGATACAAAATAAAATATTTTCACCTGGAAGCGTTACAAGCAATGACTCTCTATCTCTCTAGTTGGTTTGCTTGATCCTCATCCTTGAGGACAAGGATGATTTGCAGGGGTGGGTATTTGTCATGTCCCGGTTATGGGTTGTACAGTGTTATGGGCAGACCTTATGTTATCTAGTAAAACTAGTAGCATGCGTGTGTGTGTGTGGCATGTGCCAGCGCAAATCTTCATTTTCCTTATAAGCCTTGAGAGTCTGTAATTGGAATCATCGAATAGAATTTGTGTTGATGTGTTCTTATATCTCTTTTGGGGTTTTACCCTTCAATCTCACAATGTAGATCCTGTAGATTGAGCCTGATCACTCATTTGTAGTGTAGATCACTATAGTGAGGCTGGGGAGGGTTTGGTATCAGCTTTTCTTTTTCCTTTTTTTTTTAGACTAAAAAGAGTTTTAGCAGCTCTCCCTTCTAAGAGGTTATAGTGTTATACGACTATGTCAATTGTCTGTACACATTGTGGGGCTAACAAAAAATTTTTTTTCTGACTCGGGGTTTGGATCTGACTCGGTTCATGACTTGTCCCAAGTCAGATGTCAGACCGTTTTTTTTTAGTCATATCTGACTCGCGATCTGAGTTAAACCTAACCCGTGACTCGGACCCGTTTGATTCAGGTAATAAAATACCCTTGACTCATGGGAACAAACCACTGACTCATATATTTGAGTCAGATCTGACCCAAAAAACAAACATATTGAGTCAGATCCAGATGAGTCAGGTGATTTCAGTCAGATCCAGACAAGTCAGGTGAGTCATGAGAAAACAAACAAGGTGTAAGTTGCACGAACCCGCCTAAAATAGTCACGTGTCCGTGTAATATGCGCGTCTTCGTCTTGGATACCTTGGTGACATCATATCACATATGTCACACAAATGTATGTAAATTATTCCTAAATTTTTTTGTATGTGTATTTCATTTCTATTAGGGCTGCCCATTGTTCGGTTTTCAACCCGAACCTGTCCAAATCGACAGAAAAACCAAAAAAAATCAGATCCATAAACCCAAAAACTGAAAAACTAATTCTAGGTGGTTGGTTTTGGTTAGACGTTACAAAAGAACCAAAAACCAAAAAAAAAAAAAAAAATTGTGAGTAAGTACAACAAAAAAAACCCAGTATAATATATAGCCAACCTACCATCATAGTATAATATATTGCTTGAAAAAAATATCACAAAGTATAATATATATAAACTTCAATAAATATTCCCATAAACAAAGAAAGATTGATTAAAATCAAAGCTAATATGGAATCATATATATTATAGTATTGTTTGGCCGAACTCACAAGTGTTGCTATCTCAAGCTTGTTATCAAATTAAGTTGTCAAAACTATATCTTGATTTCTAGTCTACATTTAGTCAGTCTCGGATTAGGATAGAAGTATGTAGTTGAGATTCGGAAATCACTGTGTTCTATCGTTTGAAGGCGAAGATCAACATGAGCTTTGGAGAACTTCAACATCAAAAGGTAAGTGAATATTGAACCACCCATATCTCAAGTTTTCACCTTTCTATATTTGAGACATTGTCGCATGACTAAATTAGACAAGTACATGCATAATAGAAATTTCGAGTCAAGTTTATCTTAAATATCTTCTCGAAATATGACTATATAAGCTTAAGAACATTTGTTCATACTTGATGATTTTGGTTTGGAACAATTTATTGTTTATAACCTAATTATGATTCATGATTTAATCATTTGAAAATAGCCTGGAACAGTGATATGTGGCGTTGGTATTATTTGGGAATGTGAAAAGGCGAGGGTACCCAAATATACTTCAAGCTAAAACTTTTCCTACCTATAAGTACCCTTTCTCCGAAAGTGATTGTCTATGGACTGAGTCGAGACAATACAACTAATCGGTCCACACTTCGTGTGATCGTCTATGGATACGAGATCGAGACAATACAACAACGAAGTATGTTTACTTGATACAAAGGTTCGGACTTAACCAAACACAATAGGATTGCTTATCAAGTAAATAGGAATTAACGTTTGTCTGATTTACTTTAATTATAATAAAACAATTATGATGTGGAAAATAAAAGTAAATGACACAGCAAGATTTTGTTAACGAGGAAACCGCAAATGCAGAAAAACCCCGGGACCTTGTCCAGAATTGAATACTCTCAGGATTAAGCCGCTACACAAAATTACACCTAACTTCGTATAGTTGAGACCAAGTAACTAACCCTATAGTTCACTTAGTTTCGTCTGTATTCCCACTCCTCCGACTTGTGAATAAGTCACGTACTTGGAACAATTCCTTTGGTTCGTATTCCAAACAGTAAAGGAATAACAAATCTGTTTGGTATCAACTCTATTCAACAAAGTGATATGAGTCGGACAAAGGCTCTGTTTATCTTAACATAAACTCCTTCGTCGGGTCCTTAGATCTATCTTATGTTCAATCACCCAAAGGTAATCATTTAAGATTAAGCCAATCAATACCTTTAATCACAAGGAAACGTATTGATGCCGATCTACTCAATTAATCAATCCAATCTACCACAAGGATAAACCGATTATTTATTGGATCCTCTTTTACCGAAACAAGTATTGTGCACACCAAAGATTATAAAACCCAAGTCAGATCTTCAATATCTTCTTTGTCTTCAAATCTTCTTAAATCATCAATAAAAACCTGCACACAATCACTTGAATCTCTTGTGATCAATCACGCACAGAACGGAGTGCGTTAACAATGGATTATCACAAGATCGTCTTTAGAACTAACAACGGTCTAAAGATCCTGTCGAAAACTCGAACTAGTTTGAGTGAATCTTATATCAGAAGAGAAGATTATCAAGAATAAACAAACTAGTTGCAATCAGATTTCAACCACCGTTAGTCAATCAAATCAATCGAAAACAAAGATAAACCGCAATTATCTAGTTTCCCACCAACGGGTCGCGCTAGAGCTTCTCAATCCCAAAGAAGACTTTAAATTGAGCGGCCGTAAGAGATTTTGCCTAATTAGGTTACTCTCCTCTCCGAATAGGCGGCTACACCAGTAACAACAACAACAAAAGAGTAAATATGTTGTTACGAAGGATTAGTTTGCTAGAAAGGCAAACTTCGTTTATTTATAGACAAGGAAGTTTGGACACCAAGGAATTTCCAAAACCGAAAATATTCTCAAGATATTCATAAAAGCACAGATTCGGTTTTCATAATTCCTGGAAATGCTCTGTCCAAAAATAACGATCGAATCTCTCGGAAAATTTAATTAGTAAATGCACATTACTAATTCTGTAATTTCCCTACAAAATGAAATTAATAATCTTAATTAAAAGATTCTTAACTTCCTTATGTTTCGATCCTGGGATTCTCTTCCCTTAGCCGTTAAGGAATATCTTTGAACAATTATAGAAATAAACATTCACAACACGTGTTCAAAGTTTGTCGACATCTTAACTTTGTAAGTTCTCTTTCTCACTTACAACCTTGAAACCGATTTTCCACACTTCCAAACAAGTTTAGAATTGGTTCATCTGACTTTCAAGAACTATGTGATTGATCAAACCAACATTCAATCACAATCATGGGTTTACGGTTCTACCAAAACAAGTTTCGGTTCTACCTCCATGTGAGTATTGTGCATAGTCACACTAGCTACCCAAAAGTTCGGTTGACTAGGTACTAGGATCGGTTCCCCACATATATATGGTATCTAACTTATATGTGTTGCACATGTCCATAGGATCGGTTCCCCTTTCTGCTATAAACCTTGTTGCACCCCATACAAGGATCGGTTCCCTTTGATGTACTGCAGCCCTTACTAGGATCGGTTCCCTTTCCCTTGCTAGGATCGGTTCCCTTTCCCTTACAAGGTCTGATAGACGCATTTATGTGTCTAATTTGTCCTCAATGTTTCGTATTGTTAGTACTCGTTTTTGTCCTTATCATGGTGTTTTGTGTGTTTGTATAGGTGTTTTTGGAGAAATACACTTGTGTGGAAAAAGTTGCTCAAAAAGTGTTATTTGGACCCCATGAGAAAAAGTACTAAGGGCACCCTAATATGTTAAAGGCACCCGCAATTTGAATTAGGGGCACTCCACCTCCTTCGCTTGAAAATAAAAAAATGGCGGGTGTAGGATCAGAATATCGCGACATCAATACTTCGCGATATTAATAAATAACGACACTGCGAGGGAGTCGCAGGGATGTAAAATAAATGACGCAGTGAATGACGACAGCCAGAACACGAGGAAGATATGAAAATATGGCGAAGTTTAAGAGTGTCGCGAGATTGTATACTTGTACAATTGCGATATTTCGCAAGTCATTCCCGAAAATAAAGGACAGCTTAGCTGTCATCCACTGTATACTACCCTATATAAAGGGTTGAGTAAGTCTGTTACAGATAGAGATTCTTTTTGAATTGTTAAGCAAGTCATTAGGAGAGAGAAAGTTTTAGAGTGATTGTAATTCTATAACTCATTTCTATTTCATATTGTAAAGATTCAAGTATTCAATCAATAGGAATCATAATCATTCATCCTAAAATGACTTAATTGTGTATATTCTAGTGAGGGGTGTAGTGTAGGATTTCCCGCAACTACATAATGGCGCTAGAAACAGAGGGATTGAGTAGAGATCAACCTTTTGAATTGAAAGAATCGGGAGTAACAAGAAAGAAATTTCGTATAATTTTCAACAACTTACCGAAATTGAGAAATGGCTAGAAGAAGGAATGCATCGTAACAACCAACAACTCGTTAGAAGAAGTAGGAGATTAGCTACGTAAAGGAGAAATGAAGTAGGTGAACCATCAAGAATAAACGCAAGAGATGGAGAAGAAGGTCAAATTCAACCACCAATTCAACCAAAGACCGAATAGAGTAATAGATTATGATAGGGTGAGTGTGCATACATGGAGATCGATTCTATGGAAGAAAGAGAAGAAGTGCAACAATTGATAAATAATGGACAAGAGGAGAGAAATCGAGAAGAGATGGGAGAAACAATTCATGGAAATGAAGAAATCGCAAACATTAGAAGCATTGAGACAAACAATACATGAAGAAAGGCGGTTAGAAGCGGAAGAACGTGCAAATTTAACAAGGCAAAACCATGAGTTAAGAATGGAAAATATGAGGTTGCGAGAATAGAAGGTCGAGAAGTAATACCAGTCAAGATCGGGATCGGTTAGAGAAGATATGAGGAGAACATTACCGTAGAAAATGTTAATGAAGAAAATCTAGAAAGAGAGCCAAATCTCGGTGAAGGATGTTGCGAGAGAAGAGAAGTGATAGAAGATCGTTATATTCCACGTCCCGAAATTCTCGAGAATGGCCAAAATGACGGAAATCAAGAAAATAGGCGTCAAGGCGAGAATAATCCAATTGGTGAAGAAAATCAGGAAGAAGGAAGAAGAATACTACATGGGAGAGAAACACGGAAAAAACAAAAGGAGATTGAAGATGACATCGGAAAACATTATATTGAACAAGCGCGCCTAGCTTGCGAAAGGGAAAGATTAAGAGTAGAAATGGAAGAACGGGAATTGGAGGAAGCAATTCGGCAGAACAATCATGACAATCGAGAAAGAAGGCGTGAGAAAAATCGCAACAATGGAAATATCAATGAAGAATATGAAAGAATACAAAGGAGAACTGATAGACAACCAAGAAGAGAAAATGATAGATATAATGGTGTGCGAATTAGTGAACGAGATGAAGGAGAAAGTCGCAGAGAAAGAAGAGAAGAAAATGATGAACAAGAAAATCAAAGTAGACATGAACGCAGAAGAGAGAGGCGAACTAAAAAGACCAATAAATTCGAATCTCGATGTAAATGAACAAATCTTGAGAGAGTTGGCAGAGATGAGAGGAATGTTGAACAATAGAAGGGGAGGAGGAAGAAGACAATTGGATGAGGCCATCGAAGAGGCTGCGAAAAACCCCTTTACACTAGAGGTGCAGTTAGGAGGAATACCCCCAAAGTGCAATTTACCCGCATTAACCAACATTTTTGATGGAACAACTTGTGCAATACAACACATCAAAGCGTATGTGAGATGTATGCTACAATGGGAAAATCATGATGCCATATTGTGCAAATATTTTGCATCAAGTTTAACAGGAGAAGCACTGAAATGGTTTGAGGGTTTACCAAGAAACACAATCACGTCATTCAACCATTTACAAGCTATATTCTTAGGGGCATATATAAGTAACAACTCCTCGCGACCAGGAATTGAAGATGTATTTGGGCTGAAACAAAGAGTTGGCGAAAGTTTGAGACACTTAACTGTGAGATGGAAGACAATGTGTAGCGAAATGGCTGGACGAGTGGATGAAAGATATCTCATTCTATCATTCATAAACGCTATGTTCGCAACTAATTTGTTATATATTCAAATTTTTAGAGTCAAGAATACAATTACAATGACTGAGTTGCGAGAACTTCGGGAGGAATATATTGCCCTAGAGGAAAGGCAAAATGAGATGGAATCATACCCAGTTGTGAATACAAATTCAAATGCTGTGAATGCAAGCTTATTACCCAAATTGATAAACACAGTAGCGAGCATTTCGCAAGGGCAACAAGAAAAGATAATAGATGATGGACAACCAAAGATAGTAGCTATGGGAAACCGTGATCAGGAAGAATTTGAAAGAGAAAGGAACTACTACAACCGGGCGGCAATAACAAAATTCAAAGACTTGATCATCCGCAAGAAACTTATGGAGGTCGAAGGCAGAATTATCATGGAGGGCAGCGAAGTCACAGAGTAATATGGGAGGAAATCAAAATGCCACCACTAAATACTAGTGTGGAAAAAATATGGGAAGCTATACTCTTGATGGAAAACATACATGCACCATGGAACATGGGGAATGAGCCACCACCAAGTGATAGAAGTCACGAGTTCTGTTCTTACCACCGCTTTCATGGACACCTAACAAATGACTCGCAGTAGAAATATAAAAAGAATCATCCTCATAATGATTGACCAAGGAAAGCTGAATCATTTTCTAAAAAGTGAAGAGAAGGTTCAACCGTTACCACCACCACCAGAAATGCACAGGACAAACTCAGCAAAGGGGAAAGAAACATTCGTAATAGAAGTTGGAGCGAAAGCTAAAAATTTGTTTTGCAACTCCATTGTACATTCATACCGAACAATTGAAGATTTTCATGATAATGTTCTCAGTAGGGTTTTTGCGAGGGATGCGATAATAGAGAAGTGATGAACATCGCGAAGACATCGCAGATTAAAAGAATGGCAAATGCGATTATTTCTTTCACTGCGAAGAGATTCTCAAGGCGAGAGAGACGCATGATAGCCCATTGGTCGTAAAATTGGAAATTAATCCAAAACCTGTAGATGGCGAAGATGATGAAGCAGAAAATTCCTGGGCGATCAATAGAATCTTAATTGATACGGGGAGCTCAGTAAACATTCTTTTATACCATACTTACAAGACTATGGGTGGGAAGGATGCAGAGTTGATACCTTCGACGTATAAAATATACGGTTTCAATGGCACAGCGAATAAGCCTAAAGGAGAAGTTCATATGAGAATACCCTTGCAAGGATTATCAATTGAAATTTTGTTCTGTGTAGTCGATGTGGAATCCCCTTATAATGCATTGATCGGAAGGCCATGGTTGCACGAAATTCTGGGTGTAGCGTCGACTTATCATCAGTGTATAAAGTTTCCTCATCCTAGCGGTGTTGGAGTTATAAAGGGAGACTGGATGGAAGGACAAAAATGCTATGAGATTGATGTGGAGAGTTGTGAGGAAAGAGCTGCACAAAGAAAGGGCTGGAAGCAAAATATAAAAGATGAACAAAGAAGAGAAAGGTTGATGGTGGATACCATAGATACAAGAGGTGAAGATACATTGCGAAGCAAGTGCATGAAAACAGTTGAAAATTATGATGGAAAGGAATCATTAAGAGGTTTGAATGGTACAGAGGCAGAGAGCAGCAGGAGCAAAAAGTGTAAGAAATGAATAATCATTATTATCAAAATCAATGACAAAGGCATATCAAGAGTAAGAGGAAGAAACAATAATTGAAGAAGAAATACGCGAGAATCTCGCCATCAAGAATGTATGAAAATTTGATTGAAGAATTGAAATGAGATTACAATAAACAAAGCAAGATTGTGCGATAGCTTCGCAAACAAAATAACAAGAGAAAGCCAAAAATGAATGATTGAATGAATTAACAAAAATGAAAGAGTGAGTGAATGGGACGAACCTTTATGGCGTACACCCTAGTTCGCGAATGATATTTCGCAAGAGGCAAATGTAAGACCTAAAGTGCGTCATATAAGGGGGTATCTCTTGACATGGCTCGGGAAAAGGTTACACCGCCCGGAACCCGAGTCATGAAAATTTGGGGCCCATGAAAGCCTATCCGGGAGAGATACCTTGGATTTCCAACTATATATATAAGGTTATACCCTGGTTAGACGCCCGAGGGTCTCTTCCAAGGAGTCAGTGTATGCTCAAGGCACCGAGGTACACGGTTGAGCCAAGAGTGCCTGGGACATTTGAAGTGTCTCGGCCATTCTTGGAAAGTCTTGGCACATGCTGCACTCGGCCCGAAGAAAACTCCACTTAGGGTGCAGTCTCGTAACCATAAGCCATATAGGTATAAGGGATAAGAGGCTGCGAAAACAACCGGTTGTTGTTAAGACCGGATGGGAGGAGCTAGTCTTGTATGGCCGATGTACGCCTCCTTGAAGGGGCAACCGGGGAGATGATAAGGGCGGCACCCTCCATTAGGGAGCCGAAAAGTGTCAAAAGACGGCAATGTCATGGGGCTTTAAGTTCGCAAGAATTTTTAGGCTGTCATATTGTCGCAACATAAACATTCTGCAGAGACAAAAATACTAAGAAACCGGTAAGACAAGATCAATGGGTCGTTACATGAAAGTGTAACGACGTCCCGCGATTTTGTCGCAAGACGTCAATGTCATGGGACTTTATGTTCGCAAGAATATTTAGGCCTGTCATATTGATGCAAAATGATGGGTGGCAAAATAAGACCTTTAACTAGGAAGGCAAAATAAGACCACACACAAACAATGATAAGTGTAACGACGTCCTGCGATTTTGTCGCAAGACATCAATGTCATGGGACTTTATGTTCGCAAGAATATTTAGACCTGTCATATTGATGCAAAATGAGCGGTGGCAAAATAAGACCTTTAACTAGGAAGGCAAAATAAGACCACACACAAACAATGATAAGACAAGATCAATGGGTCATTACATGAAAGTGTAACGACGTCCTGCGATTTTGTCGCAATGATGAATTTCAACACAAGAAATTGAGTAAGCAAATAAGCTTGCGAATACGACTATATTTCTTAACTTATTTGTGGAGAATCAAGAATGTTAGTTGCGAAATTAAGAAGTATTATTACTTAAAGATTATCGACTTAATTTCTCTCATGTGAAAATAAATAACGAGAGGCAAGTATGGGAATGATTATAATAAAAACTTGTTATTTATTTTCATATGATAGATTTCTAAAGAAGAGATTACAAAATGGAAGGTTAGAAGGATAAATGTACAAGTATCACAGAAGAGAAAAAGGAAAATAGAACAATCTTTCAACTTATTCTTCTTTCATCAGATTCTTTATCAGATTCCTCTTCTTCGCTTGCATCACTATCAGAGACATCTGAGGAAGGCATATTTTCAGGAATTTCATCGAGAAGACAAGGATATGAAGAAAGAGGAATGTTTTGGTCATTGCAAATTGCTTCAATAGTTTGATTGCGAAAACGCATAGCATCATTATTGAAATTCGTCACAGTAGTTTGTAGTTGATTCTTCAGCTTAGAATATTTTTCATTGCGAAGAGAGAAGTCTTTTGCAAGTTGTGCTTTCTCAGATTCAAGTTCCTTGATTCTAGTTTGAAACCTCTCCTCAGATTCTGCGAACAAATGACAATGAGTTAGCAACTTAATAACAATTTCATAAAAAAGGAGCGGAAAAGTAATGAAGAACAGTAAACAACCTTCTCTGTCAGAAATCATATCTTTAACCAAGGCATTATGCTCAACATGAAGACTGACGTTAACACCTAAGTTATTTCTGGCATTATCTAGAACCTTCGCAGCCCAAACAAATTCATCATCATTATTTATGACAAGAAGTGAACGAATTTGATTTTCTCGCTCATTAAGTATGGCATTTTGGCGAAGAGATTCGTCTCGTTTAATTTGGACTTCAAGAAGAGTTTTTTGGAATTTTGCTAGTGCTTGTGCACCTTGATTAGCAATGTGATCCTTATCATCTATGAGGCTGCTAATTTTCTTCCTTAGAATATTATTACTCTCCTTGGAGTCAAGATATAAACGTTTAAATCAGTTGGCTAAACCTAAACTAGATCTATGTTCAATTTCTAAAAGATGAAATTTGGTTCGAAGTTCATTTAATAAGAGAGAATTAATCTTGTTTGAAGAACTACTTAAAGATTCATTGAGATGAGCGAGAAGAGCATCATCATCCATAGGTTCAGGGAATGAATGGAGAAGGATGGCCTCGTCAGAAAGATTATAAATGTCTGCGATAAAATGATAAGTCGGGCAAAGAAAAATAAATGGCAAAGTAAAAATGGAGAAAAGAGGAGGGTGTTATACCATAAAGTTCTTTGATTAGCACTTTGAAGTGTAGATATTTTGTCCTTCTGGGAAGAAGACTCAACTTCCAACCGTTGAATTTTTTCATCCTTCTTGCGAGATGTCGCAACTTCAATTTCTAGTTCTTTGATCTTCTCTTTAAGTTGAAGATTTTTCTTTTCAAGATTGTTGCGTCTTTTCTCGAGGTCTGAGGCAACAACAAAGGAAGCTCTCCCAGACTATAAAGGAAGGTAAAGAAATTGTTAAGATAAGGTTTATAATCGAAATTACAGAGAAATAAAGAAATATGAACATACCAAACCACTGAGTGCATTTAAGATACTGGGGGTCATTGTTCGAGAAACTCCGCGAAAAGAATCATTATCCACTAGCAGGGGAGCATCGCAAATATTAGCGAGAGCTTCGCAAGTAGCAGATAAATGATCATCTCCCAATCCTTGCATAGAATCGGAGAAGACACTAGACAATTGCGCCATAGCAGATTCGACCGAATGATTCTCCTTTGCAAAAGAAGTATCAACCTCATTTTCATCTTCGCCGAATTCTCATTTGTTTGGGAATTAGAATGAGAAGAGGGATGGGTTTTCCGTTTTTTAGAAGATGGAGCAGAAGATTTATCCTTGCGAAGAGTGATTTTATTCTTGCCTTTAACCTTCGCAGCTTCGGGAATGTCAATTTCTTCAACGCCAACCTTCACACACGAATGAAGATAAGAAACAGAGGCAACAATATTGTTAAAAATAATAAGGGAAAATATTTCTTACTTCATCCGTGATTGAACGAAGTATCGCCAGAGTACTTGCTTTCGGATTTTTTCTGTAGCTCTTTCTCAATTTAATGATCTAGAAAAAATCGCAAGATTAGATATAAAAGGGAGTGAAGATTGTAAAATAAGTAAAAAATTAAGAAGTATACCTCTTTTTCCTTTGCGGGCCAATTAAATACCCAAGGCTGATAATCTGCGAGATTTGCAGGGAGTACATTGGAACCAGAAATGTAAGGTCCGCTCAAAAATAGTGGAAAGACAGACCACCTCTCATCTTTAGAGTATCGAGGAACATTGTTCTTGCCAGAATGCCAGTCGATATCTAGCATGAGTATCTTATCATCGGAAACATTCTCTTTTCTTTTTAATCGGGCACCCCAGCGAGATTTATCATTTTTCATGTTTATTACTTCATAATTTTCAAAGAAGTTTTCTACAGTGTATTTCCCGGCGACTATCTCTAAACTTGCGAAATTAGGATCTTTAACATTGTCAGGATATATAGATCCCTTACCAGCACCACGATTAGCGAATTCAAGCATTAGACGGATGCAATCACCACTTAATTGGTAAATAGCTCGCGAGAATTTCTCATGAGCAAGAATTTCATAGAACAAGGGTAATTCGGGATCGTACAAAGGAATAGGAAGACCTGCGAGGATTTGACCTAGCGAGATTATGATTTTCTGATCATTACACTGATGATCAGTAAACAATTTTGCAGAAAGAATGGATGAAGATTCTTGATTGGGAATAGTAGATAAGGTGAAACCCTTATCTTGTAATTTCTTTTGAGTTTCATCAAAAAGATTTTCATATTTACGGCCAGAGGAAGCCATTCTTCGAGTATGGGAATGATTAGAGAATTGAAGATCAAGAGAAAGAAGAAAAGGAAAAATTTACAGTAGCAGAAGCGCAGATTACGGAGGAAGAAAGTTGAAGAAAAGTTGCAGAGGGAAAATAAAAGAGAAGAAGAGAAGGGTGAGAAAACTATATATAGAGAGAAGAATCCTCGAGAAAACAAATGCATTTAATGCGAGATGGGACATGAATGGTCAAAAATAAACGGTTGAAAGAGACGTGTCAAGAAAAGAGTGGAAGAAGAAACATCTGTAATAAATTCCGTGTAAAAGTACGGGAATGAAACAGATAAAGATGAGCAGTTGCGGCATTTCAAAATATTGGTTCTCATGACATTCTCTTCTTCGCAGAGAAGACATGAGAAGAGGCAAGATGTAGGATCAGAATATCGCGACATCAATACTTCGCGAGATTAATAAATAACGACACTGCGAGGGAGTCGCAGGGAAGTAAAATAAATGACGCAGTGAATGACGACAAATTTTAACACGAGGAAGATACGAAAATATGGCGAAGTTTAAGAGTGTCGCGAGATTGTATACTTGTACAATTGCGATATTTCGCAAGTCATTCCCGAAAATAAAGGACAGCTTAGCTGTCATCCACTGTATACTACCCTATATAAAGGGTTGAGTAAGTCTGTGACAGATAGAGATTCTTTTTGAATTGTTAAGCAAGTCATTAGGAGAGAGAAAGTTTTAGAGTGATTGTAATTCTATAACTCATTTCTATTTCATATAGTAAAGATTCAAGTATTCAATCAATAGGAATCATAATCATTCATCCTAAAATGACTTAATTGTGTATATTCTAGTGAGGGGTGTAGTGTAGGATTTCCTGCAACTACAGCGGGAAAATGAGTCTGTGTCTGCGGAATTTGTTGGGGATGAACTGGACGAGATTCTCTGCGATTTGTTCGTGAGTTATGGTTGGTATTAACGTGTTTCATTAAAACAGGGATACTATATGGGATAAAATCGATAAGGGAGGAAGATTTCACGTGATTTTGACGTGACAGGGGAGCATATTCCCGGAAGAAGATATTCACGGGATTTTTGTGGATTGCGTGTGTTTTTAGCCTGTTGACTGATTCTTTCATATGTTGGAGGCATGTTTGGAGCATGTAAATACTGGCTTACAGCGTCAGAAGACAAGATAGGGAAGAAAATATTCCCGAGGATATATTCTTTAAATCCGAGTAATGGAGGATGATTGCAGTTAATAAGGGGAGATTCTTGTCGCTGTGGAGTATAAAAAGGGATCTGGGGACTCAGATAAGGAGGATGGAGAGTTAGGGGAAAAAAATAGGGTGAGAAATCAGAGTTGCAGAGCTTGTCTCTGCTGCTGCCATTGAAGACGAAGAACACGAAGAACAGACAGTCAAAGACCGTCGTTCTTCAACAGTGTTAACGACTCACAGCTGAGGGTCGTAGTTCGGAGACAGTCTTAAAGAAACAGTAACAACGACAGTTACTATTTATTATTCTCTGTAACAGTTCGGTTTGTAACAAAAATAATTGTTACAAACCCAATTTTTCATTATTTCTCCCTTATTCATCATTTGTAAACCATTCTTGAGCAATGAAATCAACTTTTGAGCGTGTTTCCAATATGCGGAGCTAGAACCCATTACTGGGACAACGGAGGAAGCAACTTTTCATGATTGTGGTAAATGAATTAATTCTTTATATGACTTTTTGCATAGATTTAATTGTTTTATGATTTCTATTAATTATCTGTTATTTTGTCTGATGTCGCATGCTCAGTTTAAATTACTTTTGATGCGTCATGCTTACGACTTACAGATAATGTTCTATGAAATCTATTTTTGGCAAGGAATTAGAGTCACAACTTCTTTTGTTTGAGCTATATTGTCTAGAGTTAATGACTGAACCACAAGAATATGAAACGTAGTGAAATCCTGCGTCCTAGTGACTCTTCATCCCGTGACAATATTTGTATATATTTTTCTTTTATTTTCTTTTATTAATTCTTAAAATCAATCTCATCAAGTCCGAGTGAACGATAACCTTTCTATTACTACAACATCATTGAAAATTACCATCAAGGTCAGACATACAAAATCCGATCATACCACAGGTGATTACTTAAGATCGGTTTTACTAATAAAAGTTATACCAATACATAAGTCAGGCCTTTGTGAACAGTTCTACCAAGAACACAACAAGTTGTGAGCGGTTATACTCTATCACACATATTGGTTGTTCATACGATATGCAATAAATAACAAAACCAATAACACCTGGCAATTTCCTTTTCGGTTCACAAACAAGTTTATGAACTTACTTCCTTAGAACACATGTAAACATTGTTCCCTAGGATGAAATCCTCTCCTCATACCCATACATAATCACAATAGCATTCAAATGATTATGGCGATGTCTTATCTACAAAGTTTAATGGTTACGCAATAAACCTCGTATTGTATTCCTTAATACTATGTCTATCTAGAGTTCAAATATGCTTCGCAGTTATGTTTTCAATATGCACGACTTGAAAGATACGTTAGGGAATGAAACAGTTCAAGTCAAATATCACTAACCTCAAGTGGAAGGATGATTGTTGTCATTGTAGCTCCTTGCTTCTTCACATCTTCAAGTCTTCGCAATACTTGTAATGTCTCATATCCTAATACTTTCAAGCTAACTTATACGAAGTTTAACTCTAGTACATAATCAAGCGACTCTTAACATGAGTTTTGATTCACTAAAATATGACAACCAAACTTCACATACCAACGCTTGGTGGGTTCAACCGAGCCATGCTCTAACAATCTCCCCCTTTGTCAATTTTAGTGACAAAACTCTTACATCATATGGATAAACAAATTACAATAATACATTACAATCCGCTTGATTCCCGATTCAACAGCACAGTGAAACTGCTTACATTCAATCCTTGAAAATGCCGATGTTGACATTATAATAACAAAGCTATTACTCCCCCTAAGGAAGATAGGTAGATATTCAATCCACACATCTTTTTTATACCAAACATATGACATGTTACTCCCCTTTAGTCTGTGCTTTCACTCTTTCGTTAGATAAAAACATTCAAGTAACAATGTTCTTTTCCCTAGCGATGCCAATCAATATAAATATCAATGCCAGCATCACCTGTTTACTCCATATATTTCTCCCCCTTTTTGTCACAAAAATGACAAAGAAACGAAAAAATAAAGGACAACACGAAAAGAATCTTACAAATCTCATAATAGACTTGCAAACCTGTAGAGTTAGGCACGAGGGTTCCACACATCATGTTCTGACAACCAATATCAAAACCGAAACTACAAGTAGTCTTATTTTGATATGTTACCAAGGAAACAATTGTCCGAAACAATTTTTCCAATTTAGTTTAGCACACCAAAAACAACTAAGCATATTAGTCCCTTTGCTAAACCGATTGTTCAAAAACAACCGCTTAATTCGATAAGACCAAAATAAAGATAAACTCCATTTTTCTCATCAGGTTCTAATTATCCATAAACTTAGACCTTTCAATTTTAAACAAGACAAGTACTAGGTTAGTTAACTAGCATTTCTTGTTTAGGCATTCAATTAGACTTGAATAACCGAAACCTCACTTTGATAAGTCTAACTAAGATCAGAATTAACTTAGTTTCATATCCGGAATCAGATTGGACTAAACAACTCATCCCGTACACATATTACTTCGTTAAGCCATAAATAATTCATACAAACCAAAATAAATCAACTTGCATAATTATTCACCTCAACCGGAAGCAATTGAAACAACATAGACATTATAAGCACCGCAATTGCACCGTAATTTTGTAAGCCTAAACGATTGATACCATACAAAAGCAAGATAACAATAGTTTTTCTTAACCGGAACCAATTGAATCACACACACACATCAATTGTACCGAAATTTTGTAAGCCTAAACAATTGATACCACACAATAAAGCAAGATAATAATAGTTTTTCTTAACCGGAACCAATTGAAACACACATCCACACACACACATCATGGAATAAATATCAATTGAACCGATTTTGTTAAGCAAAAGCAACAAATATATATAATATAAACTCAGGCTTTTCTTAAACAGGAAAACAATTAACTAACAAGATTGTTACCTCAAATTTCACATCCACTTCTCCAATATGATTGCATCTTCGTCCAGGGAGAATTGATATCGAAATATCACCACGTTGTCATTCTTATGCGTGAACAAAAGAATAACAACACACCTCAACCTTTACCAGAGAAAGGTTGAAAACCAGTTTTAACAATTGCAAGCAAAAGTTGAAAACCGTCGAAACACATATGCTTTTATGCTAAACCAAAACCGATTCAACATATTGTGACTTTTTCACATATTGTTTCTATTAGAACCCCTCATAATCCTTTGATAAAGGCTACCTACAAGGGCTACAACTTAATCCCGCTAAATCAAAAAGTCACCCAAACTATGAGGGTTCACAAAATATGAGATCGAATATTAAGGTAGTAAAACCGAAATCAAACATCCCATAAACATACATAGCAATAAGGTAAAAGCAATTAAGCACAGGCTATGTAAACCAAAAACTATCACGAGAAAAATTACCAATCATTTTATTCATAATAGTTTTATTCATAATAGACCAATACAATCAATGAAAGAAATCAAAAATTGATGTTTATTATACTAGATTAAGTAATACAGTAAATAACTTAATCTCTAGTGGTGCTCTTGTTATTCACTGAGGTCTCTTCAGTGCTCAAACTCTTAAAGCATGTCTCAATAGACTTGTCCGCAACCACTTCTTGTTTCTCAAGATCTTCAATTAGAGCTTTGAGCTCAGCAAGAATTCCTCTTGTTCCTTCATACTTCTCTTTTACCCAATCTTGATGTTGTATAGTCATAGCAAGATTGGTTTCTAGTTCATCAAAACCTTGGATATATTGAGACATACTACCAAAACAAATCCACTGGGTTTTGGTTGGATCTTGAAGGTTGTAGGCCAACAGACATGACTCATCTTGTGATCCAGATAAGCTATCAGAGTCATAATCAGACATAATGCCTTTCTTCTTTCTCTCTGTATCGATTCCTTGACAATCCTTAACCTTTTGAGATTCCTCCTTATTAGTCTTTGAGACACTGCGAGTTATTGGAGGCATGCTCGGTTATGAATAATATATAAAAGGATTTATCAGGGTTTCGAATACAGACAAGATAAAGTTTCTCCTCTTAAAAGAGTCAACTTTCGGACTAAGAGACCTCTGGAAAATCCAAAAATATAAAAAAATATATTTAGTTTCCTTAGTCCGAAATTCTCAAGGTGGAAGGATTATTAAAAATCCGAAAATTCCAAATGTCACCTATTTTTGGAAAATCATGTTAAACATGAACATTTTTACTGCCATGGATATGCAGCAATCCATAAACTATTACAGAATTTTTCTGATAAACAACTACACAATGTTACGTGTGCTCATGTTTTATTGTGCCTTTCCCATCCAAGATTATGAGCACGAAAGGATGAGAAAGCACAACATACGATACAACTAAGTTGCATCGGAGTAAGCTTTTTCCAGCTTACAGTGAATATCAGAAACATAGTTCATGTCTTTTTTAGGGAATTTCTGCCCAAAATATTTTCTCCCAAGATGATGATCTTTTCTAACTCTAGAGATATGATCATGTGGAGAAAATGTACTAATGTGAGAATTCTCGGAGATAGCTAGATCTCTCTTAATTCTTTCAATGAGATTTTCATACGATTTTCTCATTCTAAGGACTTCCTTATTATTCACATTAGTGTGATCATCTGAAACAACTATCGGAAAATCCTGATTGTTTCTTTTGGCAGAGATTCGCCCTTTCCCTTCCTTATGAAGTCGTTCCTCATCAAAACCAGATTTGTTTCGATATGGGTGTGGAGGAACCTTTTTCCAGAAGCGATTATCAACTCTTTCCTCTGACTCCTTTGAGTTGATCTAATCGGGATGTAGTATAATTTGTCTTTCTACTGAGGAATAATCTTTCAGTTTTTTAAGACAAGAAACTTCTTTCAAAATTTTTACCACCGTATGTTGAAGAAGTATAAGTTTCCTGTCAAGTGACTGAACGTTGTATTCCTTAGAGTCATCACGGAATCGGTTCAAAGTTTCCTTTGGACAAGATTTCATTTGATCATCAGTAGATCTAGAAGCTGATTTCTCATCCTCTTCTAACTTGATGTAGTTAGGCAAACTACCATCATCTTGATCTGTTTCAGATGTGATCAACCCGGTTTTGTCACAATCTGTAAAAGTCGAGCAAGGACTTTTAGTTTCCTCATCAGAAGAAATCACAACAACATCACTAGTCGAATCATGGGACGTGTCTCTTTATCTGTAAGAGATTTACCAAGAGCTTCTAGTTTGACATCGAGATCTATTTTCTCTTTGGCTAGACCTGTTTAAGAAGATTTGACCCTGTCTTTAAAATGATCACTTTAGAAGACAGAGACTGTATAGGCTTTAGGAGTTTTACCAACTCTTTATCATCTTCTTCTCTTTCATCGGAGATAGACATGGATGCTTTCGTAACTCCTGGATCATGAGTTAACGAAGTGGTAACATCTTCAACATTTGAGTATTCATACTCTTGCATAACGTTAACTGAATTTGACATTGGATTCAATTCTTATAGGTTGGATCACACCAAACACATATTGTTAGATCTTTTCATGTTTGCCCGCTCTGATACCAATTGAAAAGGCGAGGGTACCCAAATATAACTCAAGCTAAAACTTTTCCTACCTATAAGTCCTTTCTCCGAAAGTGATTGTCTATGGACTGAGTCGAGACAATACAACTAATCGGTCCACACTTCGTGTGATCGTCTATGGATACGAGATCGAGACAATACAACAACGAAGTATGTTTACTTGATACAAAGGTTCGGACTTAACCAAACACAATAGGATTGCTTATCAAGTAAATAGGAATTAACGTTTGTTTGATTTACTTTAATTATAATAAAATAATTATAATGCGGAAAATAAAAGTAAATGACACATCAAGATTTTTTTAACGAGGAAACCGCAAATGCAGAAAAACCCCGGGACCTTGTCCAGAATTGAATACTCTCAGGATTAAGCCGCTACACAAAATTACACCTAACTTCGTATAGTTGAGACCAAGTAACTAACCCTATAGTTCACTTAGTTCTGCCTGTATTCCCATGCCTCCGACTTGTGAATAAGTCACGTACTTGGAACAATTCCTTTGTTTCGTATTCCAAACAGTAAACGAACAACAAATCTGTTTGGTATCAACTCTATTCAACCAAGTGATATGAGTCGGACAAAGGCTCTTCTGTTTATCTTAACATAAACTCCTTCGTCGGGTCCTTAGATCTATCTTATGTTCAATCACCCAAAGGTAATCGTTTAAGATTAAGCCAATCAATACCTTTAATCACAAGGAAACGTATTGATGCCGATCTACTCAATTAATCAATCAAATCTACCACAAGGATAAACCGATTATTAATTGTATCCTCTTTTACCAAAACAAGTATTGTGCACACCAAAGATTATAAAACCCAAGTCAGATCTTCAATATCTTCTTTGTCTTAAAATCTTCTTAAATCTTCAATAAAAACCTGCACACAATCACTTGAATCTCTCGACAGAGTCTGTTAACAATGGATTATCACAAGATCGTCTTTAGAACTAACAACAGTCTAAAGATCCCTGTCGAAACTCTGAACTAGTTTGAGTGAATCTTATATCAGAAGAGAAGATTCTTAAGAATAAACAAACTAGGTGCAATCAGATTTCAACCACCGTTAGTCAATCAAATCAATCGAAAACAAAGATAAACCGCAATTATCTAGTTTCCCACCAACGGGTCGCGCTAGAGCTTCTCAATCCCAAAGAAGACTTTAAATTGAGCGGCCGTAAGAGATTTCGCCTAATTAGGTTACTCTCCTCTCCGAATAGGCGGCTACACTAGTAACAACAACAAAAGAGTAAATCTGTTGTTACGAAGGATTAGTTTGCTATAAAGGAAAACTTCGTGTATTTATAGACAAGGAAGTTTGGACACCAAGGAATTTCCAAAACCGAAATATTCTCAAGATATTCATAAAAGCACGGATTCGGTTTTCATAATTTCGAAATACTCATTCAAAAATAACGATCGAAATCTCTCGAAAAATCTAATTAGTAAATGCACATTACTAATTATGTAATTTCCCTATAAAATGAAATTAATAACCTTAATTAAAAGATTCTTAACTTACCTATGTTTTGATCCTGGGATTCTCTTCCCTTAGCCGTTAAGGAATATCTTTGAACAATTATAGAAATAAACATTCACAACACGTGTTCAAAGTTTATCGACATCTTAACTTTGTAAGTTCTCTTTCACACTTACAACCTTGAAACCGAATTGCCACACTTCCAAACAAGTTTAGAATTGGTTCATCTGACTTTCAAGAACTATGTGATTGATCAAACCAACATTCAATCACAATCATGGGTTTACGGTTCTACCAAAACAAGTTTCGGTTCTACCTTCATATGAGTATTGTGCATAGTCACACTAGCTTCCCAAAAGTTCGATTGACTAGGTACTAGGATCGGTTCCCCACATATATATGGTATTTAACTTATATGTGTTGCACATGTCCATAGGATCAGTTTCCCTTTCTGCTATAAACCTTGTTTCACCCCATATAAGGATCGGTTCCCTTTGATGTACTGCACCCCTTACTAGGATCGGTTCCCTTTCCCTTACAAGGATCGGTTCCCTTTCCCTTACAAGGTCAGACATACAAAATCCGATCATACCACAGGTGATTACTTAAGATTGGTTTTACTAATAAAAGTTATACCAATACATAAGTCAGGCCTTTGTGAACAGTTCTACCAAGAACACAACAAGTTGTGAGCGGTTATACTCTATCACACATATTGGTTATTCATAAGATATGCAATGAATAACAAAACCAATAACACCTGGCAATTTCCTTTTCGGTCCACAAACAAGTTTATGAACTTACTTCCTTAGAACACATGTAAACATTGTTCCATAGGATGAAATCCTCACCTCATACCCATACATAATCACAATAACATTCAAATAATTATGGCGATGTCTTATCTACAAAGTTTAATGGTTAAGCAATAAACCTCGTATTGTATTCCTTAATACTATGTCTATCTAGAGTTCAAATATGCTTCGCAGTTATGTTTTCAATATGCACGACTTGAAAGATACGTTAGGAAATGAAACAGTTCAAGTCAAATATCACTAACCTCAAGTGGAAGGATGATTGTTGTCGTTGTAGCTCCTTGCTTCTTCACATCTTCAAGTCTTCACAATACTTGTAATGTCTCATATCATAATACTTTCAAGCTAATCTATACGAAGTTTAACTCTAGTACATAATCAAGCGACTCTTAACATGAGTTTTGATTCACTAAAATATGACAACCAAACTTGACATACCAACGCCTCATGGGTTCAACCGAGCCATGCTCTAATAGAATGTTTCATATTGATTATTAGAGAGATATAGAACTACTGTTAATCTAGATACAAGACGACATGCATACCAATTTATATACTGGGAGAACAGATATAAATCCAGAGTCGTAGTACATGTACCCAGTACACATACCGACGTAGCTATAGTTTGGCAGCGAATTTTTTGTACGCATACCCAGTATCCATACCATAAAAAGTCTGTTGATCGAGTACCAGGAAATGTACGCATACCTAGTATGCAAAACGGAAAAGATCTATTGCTTTCAAAACCAAATTATGTACGCATACCATAAAAGATCTGTGAGTTGCTGAACTCGTCTTTGTCTTAAGGGTATCCATACCGGTACACGTACTATGACAAGAACATTCACGAACATGTACATTACACGTACCAGGTACACGTACTTACTTGTCGAATAGTTTCAGACGCATCAAGATTATTTATATGAGATAATCGACATTTGAACAGCTCTCTAAAAACACTATCTAGACATTTTTGATCATATTTGTGATTCAAGAAAAATCTTGAAGTGTTATATGAAAATGGTTAAACTTATCGTTCAATTGGCTAGTTTCGGATAACCTACATGAACATGTCATTGTTTACGGTTCATCATAACCAAAGTGTATATTCTACTATGTCAATCTCAAAGTCAAGTTTTTCATCTAACGGTGATTATTAATTGCTTGGTTCCAAAGCTATCTTAGCTTACACCTAAAACAAATTTGACCTTGAAAGTCTATAAAAGGAGAACCTCAAAAAACTGCGATCTTTGAATCCCTGACACTATTCTTGTGTGTCCTAGTTTCAAACCAGAGTAGTCTTCTCCTTAAAACCCTTCTAGGATTTAGCGACTAAAAGACTTCACATGGGGATTTGTGAAGCCAGATCCAACTATCTTTATCTTGATAGTTCGAGTATCCTAATCTTTGATTGTTGAGTGGCTCACTCAAACAAGATAGATAGAAATCACAAAGTATCTCCGTCTCAGACTTTGTGATTCCACAAGTTTCGACTTGTGAGGTGAATAATAATCTAGGCTGCTCTTTGGGAGTCATAAGTACGGATTTTGAGGTTTGCTAGACTTTGTCTATTGCAATCGATTTCCTACCTCACCTTGATCTTAGATCAGAACTAAAATCACGTATATGCTTATCTGTGGGAGGAAGATTGGTTTAAAGTCTTCAATTGAGTTGAAGCAACTCTTAGGCTGTAAAGGACGCCAGCTAAGGGAATCATTTGCGCAGAGTCCTGCCGGGATTCAAGAGGCGTAGGAGCGCGATTGTAACTGAATTGCTGTGACGATGTAATATCAACTACATTCCATTCTGAAGTGTTGATAGTAGGCCAGTGTATGTAGCGGCTACAGTTTGGCGTACAAGTCTGGACTAGGTCCCGGGGTTTTTCTGCATTTACGGTTTCCTCGTTAACAAAATTTATGGTGTCACTGTTATTTATTTTTCCGCATTATTTTGTTTATCTTTATTAATTGAAATATCATTGGTTGTACGTTAATCAATCAAAGTAGATATATCAATCCTTGTTTGTTGGATACGACTTGATTGATTCTTGGATATTGATCTTTGGAGTCGTCCAAGTACTCTCCCACATAATCAGGTTCACGGATTGGCTTATTTAAACTTTCTGATTGTGAGAGAAAGAGATATATGCTCTTCATATAATTCCTTGATTGAGATTCATTAAGCTGAACTCTCGGAATTGTATTCGAGTTTAGTCCATGCAGGTTGCCTAAGAAAAAGTTGGTGATGTATTTTGGTACCCCACGTTTTCAATTTTCAATATAAATATAAATACATGTATCTAGGATATAATTTGTTTTTGTTTTTTCCAATAGGATGATTTTTTGTTTACTTATATTAAATTGAACCTAATAATTAAATTTTAAATTCTACTTAAAAATCAAAGCTGTAATAAAAACCAAAAACAACCGAGAAAACCAAAACACCGATGGGATGGTTTTGCCTTCTAATATTATAAGTCGAGCATGGTATGGGTTGATTTTTGTTTTTTCATAAGAGGCATTAGCTTGGTTCTCGGGTTTAGCACAAAACCAAACCAAACCGAACCACGGGCAGCCTTAATTGCTACACATATTTATTCTTACAAATATTTGTCATTTATCGACAATTGTTAATATTATTAAGAAATTACATTCATAATATATACAATATCACTGCTTTCGTAAAGTTAAAAAATTACATTCACAATATATACATGGGAAATATCAATGCTTTCCTAATGCGTATGTGTCGTAGTCTTCTGAGTTGTTGTCCCTATCGTGTCGTGTCCGTATCACTGTGTTCGCGTCAGTGCTACCCAAGATTCCGAGCAGGTGCCCATATCGTGTCGTGTCCGTACCATAGTGTTCGCGTCAGCGCTACCCAAAATTGTGGGGCATATTTCCTAGACATGTATTTTTATCCTTTCTAGCATACTAGGATGACTTTTATCCTCCAAGAGCAAAAGTATGCTTTCCATTCAAAAAAGAGAGAATTTTACCTTTGTTTTCCGAGAAGATTGTTGATTTATTTTATCTCTTTGTCTCTAATCCACGAAATTGCTAACTACATACCAACAGATTCTCAGAAAATGCACTCCATATTCATTTACAAGTCAAAAGAAGCGCCCGTGTAATTTATTTTAATTTGTCCGTACCAAAAAAAAATGTTACTGATGTCGGCAATCGTAGATAAAAGGTGAGTTTTAAAGTCGGACATTCATAATCATCTCCCCCAACGAATGGTACTACTGTAGGATTTTGCAGCGTTATTGTGATGATGGTCTCAAATTAGTTCAAAGTCAAGATTTATGGTCAATTTTGGCCGTCGCTATTTTGACATAGTCAAGGTGCGATTTTTTCTTCATCGTTTTAGATGATTTTTTTCTCCATCATGGGTGCTTGTTATCTATCACAGATCTGTGAGTTTGTTTCCTTCTTATGAAGGGTTTGTTTTTTTAGTTGTTATTTCTCTTGAAGTGGTTGTTAGTTGATTATACGATCTAGGGTTTCATTATTATTGTGTTGGTAGATTCACTGGTGCAGTCTTAGTGTTTGTGGAAGATGGAAGTAGGTTCAGGCAGTAATGGTGAAGAGATTGAAGTAAATGGTGAAGGAAGAAGGTATATTGAAGAACCTCAAACCTATGTTTATGAAGAAACAGAGGAGGGGAATGAAGCTGGTAATGAGTACAATAAGGATATTGTATTCAAATTTATCTCAGACAGGGAATATAACATAAATATACTTAATGAAGTATTATCGAAGTCTTGGAAACCGTCGGGTATGATAACACTAACAGACCTAGGTAAGGGTCACTACAATGCAAGATTTGCTCTGTTATGTGATCAAGCTGATGTTATGCAAGGAACTCCGTGGTCTGTAAAAGAAGACTTGATGTTAATGGAGAAGGGAGTTGATGGGTGCTAACTAGAAGAGTATGATTTCAAGTTTGTCGTGTTTTGGATACACATATATGGTCCACCATTTAGTATGATGAACGCCAGGAAAGTTTACGAAATATCAAAGATAGTTGGAGATCCAGAACCAATTGATCAACAAATGGCAAAGAAATGAGGGAGATTTGCTAAAGTCAGGGTTAGATTGAACATAGCAAGGCCATTACCAAAAGATATGGAGATCACTCTTAAATCAAAAAAGAAGATAAAGATTACATTCAGGTATGAAAAACTACATAGATTGTGCTTCTTTGGGAATCAAATGAAACAATGTCCAAATCTATCGAAGAATTTAGAGGAAGATTTATCTCTTAGTGCGGAAGAGATAGTTGAAAAAATGAATGATAAATCACTAGCTAGATACAATGAAGAAATTATAGCATATTACAAGTCAAGTGATCCTGGGATCATCAGTATCAATCACTGTATAAATGCTGTAAAAAGATTGAATGTGAATGTTCAAGAATCGTTGATGAGTAAAGCTAGAATGGACTGCGAGATGGATAAAACACAACACCTACACCTAGATTTGAGGGGATTAAGGATGGAGGGATCCAATGGTGCTAGAAGAGAGATACATGGAAAGAAAGAGCCAGTAGGTTTACACAATGGAAGGGCGCAGTCAAAAGGTATGATAATTGAAAGAAACAAAACAAAAACTGATGCTGGCAAGATAGACGTATTTGAGACAGGTGCATGAAGAGCAACTGGCAGTAAGACGGAAGCAGATCCAAGAAATCCACCTGGTATCAATAACAACAATTTGGCAGAGGAGCAGGAGGTGGAGCAGAGTTTGTCGCCAGGAAAAGAAAATAAAGCAAGCCACAGGCTAGCTAGGACGAGAGGAGGGTATGGTACACACGCTATGAAAGTGGGTAAGCAATACCTTAAAGGTAATTGTGAAACGGGTACATCAGTCGGATCCAGGCTAGAAAACCCTATCGAAGACCCGTTGGTCTGTCCAATCCAAATAGAGAAACCAAATCTAAACCCAAATGCTATTCTATCTCAATCTAAATTTACTAGTACCAAGTAAATCTCATAAGACAACGTTTCTTCTTCTTCAACGACGACTGCAAGAAACGGCACAAGAAAGAAGAAATCAGGGTGGAAGAGAGCAGCGAGAACCACAAGAAACCAGGAAGGTGATGATAATAATGAAGGCTATTCAAGTGGCACGAAGAGAGCGGCAAGTCCTATGGAAATCGATGTTCCATCAAAGAAGATTATATACAACCCAATTGCTCAAATGGTGTGGTGGCTGCCCAAAATCAGCCACAAGGAAAATATTGATCTTCTCCTGGAACTGTCGAGGATTGAGAAACATCTCGACAGTCCGTATCCTGAAGGCGTTTCTCAGGGCTTGCAAACCTCAAATTGCTTTTTTAACGGAAACTATGATTGGTGAGTCTTATTCTGATAATCTATTTAATTCTCTTGATTTCGATAATTATAAAGATATACCAGCTATTGGAAGAAGTGGTGGATGTGTGGTATTATGGAGGAACGAGGTTAACCTAGAAGTGGTAAGAGCTGATAAAAATGTAATTCATTGTCGAATTCGTCCTGTGTATGGAATGGATTGGGATCTTCTCTGTGTGTATGGTCCACCTCAACATCAGTTGAGAAACAAGTTTTGGAAGGGTTTATCAAATTATGCTGCTCAGTTGAATAATCCATGGTGCTTAGTAGGTGATCTTAATGCTATAAATTCACTAAGTGAAAAGCAAGGGGGAAGACAGGGTATGAGCAATGTGAATGATGAGTTCAGAAACTTCATTCAAGACATAGCTTTGATAGATATGGGCTATACATGACCTGCCTTCACTTGGACAAATGGAGCTACTATGGAAAAGCATATATTTGAGAGACTTGACAGAGCAGTGTGCAACACTGATTGGTTCTTCATGTTTCCGGAAAATGGGGTACTCCATCTCCCAAGAATTAGAAGTGATCATGCGCCAATCTTAGTTAATACTCATAGAACCAAAAAGAGGAGGAGAAAACATACTAATAAGTTTGAGTATTCTTTGAATGAGAACACTGGATTTAAATATGTAGTTCATAATACTTGGATTGGAAGCCAACAAGACACTGTGAACAAGATTCTGGATGTTGGTCAAAAGCTAAATGAGTGGAGTAGGAAGACCTTTGGTAATATATTCAGAGCTGCTGAAGATTGTAAAGATAAACTCCTAAAGGTGCAAATGGAGGCATATTTAAGAGATACCAGAATGGAAGAGAAGGTACTTTGTGAGGAGATAGAGAAGTTAAATGTAATGCAACAAAAGTACTATGAACAGAGAAGTAAGGTTAAATGGATACCAAATATGGATAAAAACACAAGAGTATTCCACTTGTCTGTGATGCAGAGGAAAAAGAAAAACCAGATTGATGCTCTCAAATTACCTAATGGCAGTTGGGTGACAGAAGCAAATGACATTATCCATTACTTGGTGAATCACTTCAATAGTCTGTTCAAGAAGGATGTTGATGAGGAAAGGTACCAAATTCTACTTCAAGCTGAGACTAAAATAGATAGCAGGAGCAACACCAGTATCTCAATGGTACCAGTAAAGGAGAAGATTTGGAATACACTCAAGAGGATGAAAAGCTTAAAAACACCAGGACCTGATGGAATGCCAACTTTCTTCTACAAATGCTGCTGGGAAACTATTGGGGATGAGATCACAAAGACTATCCAGCACTGCTTTGCCTCAGCAACTCTCCCACAGGGGCTAAATCATACAAACATTGTGTTGGTGCCAAAGGTAAAGAACCCCACTCTCCCTTCTGATTTTAGACCCCTAACCCTGACTAATATAATATATAAAGTCATAACAAAAATTCTGGCACAGAGACTAAGAGGGCATCTAGATAAAATAGTTGATAAAGCTCAGTCTGCCTTTAAACCTGGGAGGCAGATCATATATAACATAGTGACAGCTAAAGAGATGTTCCACTCTATGTCAAACTCCAAATCTGTCCTAGGAGCTTTTGCTTTAAAAATAGATATTAGCAAGGCTTATGATAGAATAAGCTGGAGATTTTTAAGTCACTGCCTCAGAATGTTTGGAATTATAGGACACACTCACGAGTTGATCATGCACTGTATCAGTACGGCTAGTTTTTCAATAGTTATAAATGGTTAGGCTGAAGGACATTTTGTAAGCGAAAGGGACTTAGGCAAGGTTGTCCCTTATCGCCATATTTATTTATTCTTTGCTCTCAAGGCCTATCTTGGCTGATGAGACAAATGGATAAAAATGCATTGTATAATGGATATAGAGCAGGTAGAAATGCTCCAGCTGTATCCCACCTCATGTTTGCAGATGATCTGCTTCTATTTGGTACACTGGACAACGAACAATACAGACTCTACTTCACATCTTACATATCTATGCTGCTTGGTCGGGTCAGAGTGTAAACATGCGAAATGTTTGTGTATTCTTCAAAGAAAGGAGTAGAAGGTTACTGAGAAGATTAGAAGTAGTGAGACATTTTGGGAGTGAAGCAGATGGAGAACACCGACAAATATCTGGGACACCAGCTTCTCAAATCAGCTCATCTAACGGAGTCGTATAAATTTTTAGAAGAAAAGTTTACATCAAGAACTGCAGGGTGGAAGAGGATTTTTCTAACTCATGCTGGTAGGAAAATGCTCATCAAAACTGAATTATGCATGATACCTCCATTTTTCATGGCCACTTATCTACTACCTCAGAAGACTATTGATCAGTTAACTAGAATCATTCGGAATTTCTGGTGGGGTCATGGTAAGGAGGTCAAGAAGATGCATTTCATAAATTGGGACCAATTTGAGCTTGAAAAGGAAAAGGGTGGACTGGGTATTAGGTCGCTGCAGCAGTTAAATAAGGTCATGATAGCAAAGCTAGTGTGGAAATTCTTGGAGGATGAAGACTGTCTATGGGGTAGAATCATGAGAGCCAAGTATGTTAATCGAAAAACCAACAAAATGCTCAGCCACATGGAGTGCAATGTTGGCTGTTAGGGAGGATATGGGAGATAAATGTTGTTGGGCTGTAGTGAATGGAGAGAAAATTAAAGTTTGGGAAGACCCTTGGATACAAGGAATCCCAAATAAGAAACCAGGTAGTGGAGTAGAAGGAGATCAAAGAAGCATGAAGGTGGAGGATCTCATTATTAAAGAAGAACACGAGATAGGATGAAAACAAGGTTTGCATGACTATTCAACCCTTATGAGGTGGCGAAGATAATGGAGATTCATTTACCAGTCATGACAGAAGACACTAAAACTGATAAACTGATCTGGACTCCTCATCCAAAAGGTGAGTTTTCTTCAAAATCCTTTCTCAAATCGATGAATTATAGCTCTCCATCTTCTTCAAATGTAGATGATTTTCCTTGGAAGAAATTCCGGAGCATTAAACACATACCTCCAAAAATTCATATATTCATGTGGAGATTACTTAAAAATGGTCTGCCAGTGGCTCAGAGAATCAAGAAACATATAAGGGAGATAAATGATGAATGCAGATTATGTGAAAGTAACATTGAAACAAAAGAGCATCTATTTCTTCACTGTCAAGCTACACAAGCAATATTATTTGCCTCTCCACTTGGTTTAAAAACATGAGAACAGCCAGAGTTGTCCATCCATGATTATGTAAAGCAATGGCTCACTGAAGGTGAAGACTATGTGAGATTGAGAATGGGTGCTTGCTTATGGTGGGCAATTTGGAAAGGTAGAAATGCTGTAGTTTTCAACAGAGACAGTCTGAAGATAAAGTTTATCATCCAAGAAGCCATGTACTGGTTCAATATGGAGAACTGCTCTGGGGAGTTGGAGTCTATGCCTGATGAGACAGACATGCTGGAGAGCCAAGATGATAGCTGGAAGCCACCAGATGGACAGAAAATGAAGATAAATTTTGATGGTGCAGCAGGCCCAAGGGGGTTCGCATGTGGAGCGGTGGCTAGAGACTGTGATGCAAAGTTCCAGGGATGTCAGAACAAGATCTTAACCCATTGTACTGCAGTGGAGGCTGAGGGAAATGGAGCTTTGTTAGCTGTGGAGTTGGCTCGAAAGAAGGGAGTTAGAGAAATCATATTGGAAGGAGACTCTATTATTGTCATAAATGCTCTCAAGTACATTCAATATAAACCAAACTTGAGGCTGCAAAATACTATCAACGACATCAGAGATGAACTGCGGCAATTCAATTCTGTGGAATTCAAATACGTAAAGAAAACTGTTGGGATATATGTTTTTTAAATAATTATTTTGTACATTTATATCAACAATTCGAGCTTGGCCCAGTGGTTAAGCATTTTGGGCCTGGAGGGTTAGGTCTCAGGATCGAATCCCCCTACTGATTGTGCATATATATATATATATATATTATATATATATAACATTAGTCCGGGAGCGGGGCCTTGGGGCCTTGGGGGTCTTGGGAGGTCTCTTGAATTTGGAAAGTTATTTTTGCTGTTTTTAAAAAGATTTTTTCAAATCGTTTTTACTGCACTTAATTATGTTTTAATTGCGCTAATTATGGCATGATTTATTTGCCCGTTTTTTGACTGTTTCGAATGGAATTTTAACTGCGACAATTAATACAATTTATTCTCCATTAATTTGCATTATTTTGCTGGTTATAAAAACAGGTTTTGAGAGCAGAGAAAGAAAACATAAGTTTTACACCATTGTTTTCTAAGAATTAAGAGACCAAAAATACTGAGCAAGAATAGAGAGAGTAGAAGTGATCGATTTCTCATTGTGTGCGTGAGAGATCGAAAGAGAGTTTTTCTCGGCTATTTTATCCTGGGGGCGTCGTGACGGAGAAAGAACTGCCTTGCACAAAACTTAAGGCGAGCCACGAAACGTCCTAAAGAGAGCGACCTGGTCGTGACTCAGCCGTCACTTTGTTTTGTGTTCTAATCCTTGTTTTGCAGGTGTGAAATCGGCAATTGTTTCCAACAATTTTAGGACGCATACTTCTGCCATGGAATCTGAAAAGAAAACCGTTGCTGATATCAACAAGCCATTCAAGTTTGAAGGACTTCACTTCAGAAGATGGAAGCAAAAGTTGTTCTTGTACCTCAAACTAATGAAGTTGCACATGATGGTGACCTCCATCAAACCAGCTGATCCAAAGGATGCAGAAGCTGCGGCAAAAGCAACTCCAGCTGCAGCAAGTGCAACTCCTCAACAAACTGCAGAACCGATTGTGACCCAAACTACTGAAGAAAAACAAAAAGCCTATGAAAAATGGGTTGATGATGATTTCGATTGCAAGAACTATATTCTTAATGCATTGTCTGACGATTTATATGAATATTACTCCACGTTTGATACTGCTAAAGATGTTTGGGATGCCTTACAGAAAAAATACGACATCAAGCTTCTAGGATCGAAGAAATATCTTGTAAGCCGCTACATGAAATATCAAATGGTGGATGATAAATCGGTTGTTGCAGGCTCATGAACTTGAGAAAATTGCCCATGAAATTCTGACCGAAGGTATGAAAGTTGATGAACAATTTCAAGTAGTTGTTATGATTGACAAGTTACCACCTAACCGGAAAGATTTTCGTAATTCTTTGCGTCACAAGTCTAAAGAATTTTCTCTTGAAAGTTTGATTGTTAAGCTCAGGGTTGAGGAAGAAGCTCGGAAACAAGATAAGAAGGAAGAGATTCTCATTGTTTCTAACAATAAGACTCATCCTAATTTGAAACCTAAGAAAAAGGATATGAAACCTAATCCAAACCAGAAGAAAGGAGGAAGGCCTAATTAAAACAAGAGCCAAAACCCATCAAGAAATGGACAGAATTCCAATTCTGAATTTCTTTGTTATACCTGTAATAAACCGAACCACATGGCTAGGAATTGCAGGCTTAACAAGGAAAAGAATAACGCACAAGCTAATGCTGTGGATGGCGTTATAATAGCCATGGTCTCAGATCCTGAGTTCTACATGGTTGGTGGTTCTGATGGGTGGTGGATAGACAGTGGTGCATCGCGCCATTGTTGTTTTGATAGGTCCCTATATAAGAGTTATACAGAAACAAAGGATAAGAAAGTGTTGTTGGGAGATTCCCACAAAGCACTATTGTGAAAGGTGCAGTACGGTAGAATCTGAAGTTTACTACGGGAAGACACTTATCTTTGAAAGATGTCCTCCACACTCCGGAAATGAGAAAGAACCTTGTTTAGGCTATCTTCTCAACAAGGTGGGTTGTATCAAACTATTGGATCGATGTTTACACAATTACTAAAAAAGCGAGTGTTTGTAGGAAAAGGTTATGCTGCGATGGAATGTTTAAGCTTAATGTTGAAATGAATAAAATTGCATCTTCTTCTTATATGGTGTGTACTTTTAATATTTGGCATGCTAGACTTTGTCATGTGAAGGTAGATAAGTAGATACCATGAGCAAGCAAGGTCTTATTCCAAAAATATCCATGCATGATTTTGAAAAGTGTGAATCTCGTAGTCAAGCAAAAATAACCAAAAGTTCCCATAAATGCACATTTGTTAGAGAATCGAACCATTAGAATTGGTGCATTTCGATTTGTGTGAATTTGAAGGTATATTAACTAGAAATGGAAAAAGATATGTCATGACTTTTATTGATGATTTTTCAAATTATACTTATGTTTACTTGCTAAGTCATAAGAATGAAGCTATTGAAAAATTTAAGGTTTTTATTCTTTGAAGTTGAAAATCAATTTGGTAGAAAAATTAAGCGATTTCGTAGTGATAGAGGCCTTTGAATATGATTCTAAACCGTTTATTGAAATTTATGAATCTTGTAGAATTGATAGGTGTAGAATACTAAGTATTTTCTATATAGAGTTTATGCTTTCTTTGCTATTTTTTCGTGTGAATTATGTATTTTATGTGTGCTTTTGAGTTATCAGATTACGCTGGAGTCGCACGGAGGAAACGAAGAAGAAATTATCCAAATTGAGCCAAAGGACGAAATTGTCATCTCACAGGCAAGTGATATATGGAGCTGATCCAAGGTTAAGGGACAACTTTCTTTTGGAGAGGTATTAAATGACAGCCACCACATGTTATGGGGCATCCATTGGGGTACCCCTTATACGATGCGAGAGGGGTGTCATTACAACCACTGTCATTACAACCCTAGATCGATTCTCTTCTTCTCATTCATTTCATTCAATGTTTCACTGGCGAGAGGAGAAGCCATTCAGCTCTTTGTAAAGAGAAAAAATCGGGTTTCATACAAATTCAATTTCATGAGTAGAGAGGAGCTTTAACCGATGAGCGGCTACACTAATTTTGTTCCGGAACCGGTTTGAGTACCATTTCTTACCATTTGGTTAACCTTGTTCATATGGGTTCTCACCATGGGTCAAGAAACGTAGTTGAAGCCAGAAAACGATGGAAGAATTGAATGAAGTTGTTGGCATTTTGGACCGTAAATGGGGAGAAATTGAGTCATGGAATCGAGGGTTTTTGGTAGGGAAATGGCTGGAGTTCATGGAACTTTTTATGGTGGTTTTCAACAGATTTGAGATACAGAGAAAGAGGAAAAGAATCAAGTGTCTCTGGCCTGATTTTGTGAAAGATTAAGTGGGTTTTGTAGTCGGGGAAGTCAGAGAAATCCACAAGCCACGACAAAGAAGAGAATGTCATGTAATCTGTTCGAGCAAAGGCTGAATGACCTTCTCTTTACCATTTTAAGTTCAGAATTTCTTGTCACTCATTTCGAGATTGAATGGTGATTGCGGTTGTGATGATTTCGGGGTATGAAGTGAGAAATTGCAGTCAAGAAGGACAGCTAGGTATATTGCGGCTCGGTGATGGATGAGCATTGCGGAGTGGCTTTGAGATGGAGATTGCGGTTGTTTAAAGCGGTGCAGACAGAGGTGTTCTTGCATAGGTGGCTTCGATACGGGAGGAAATGCCATGAGAATGAGGAGATGGAGCTACAAAGAATTGGTGGTTTTTGCAGCTGTTCATAGGCGGGTATGGCTCGAGAAGATATCAGTGAAGCTTGGTGGAGTTGCGGTGGGGAGCTGGTACTTTAGCTATTGGCTGTGCGGGATAGTGTGAGTGGGGCGGCACCTTGAGAAGATAGCGGGTATGAAGCTAAAAGGATTGAGTGATACGGTATTGCATCTGGAGCTGAGATTGAGTATATGGCAGAACCATGGAGTTTGAAGTGTGTATCAGATGGCTAGGCAGCTGTGGTGGTACTGATATTGCAGGCTAAGCAGCTAGTGCAGCTGTGGTTAGTTTGCAATGGCATGTGTGTATCTTTGGAATGGATGACTCGCAGAATCCGGAGTCTGAAGGCAAGGAAATGATGCTAGTAAACCAAGGAGCTGCAGTGGTGAATTAAAGCTTAAATAGATGTTGAGATTGGTGGAATTGCGGGGCGATAAAATGGACCAAGAATGGATTGCGGAATGGCTCAGTATTGTGCTATTATGAACTTTGACCTCGATGCTTGGTGTAGTGATGCAATGGCAGGTTGCAGCGACGGTGGAGGCTGACCACAGATGGGGTCTGCAAAGTGGTTGTGCTTGGCTTGAGCTGAAATGAGGCGATGAAGATGACATTCTTTGTTATGGGTTTTGTGAAAATCTTTGTTGGTGGTGGTAGTCGATTCTGAGCGGCTCGGTCAGGCTAGGGTGTTGCAGAAATAAGCATTGTATTTGGGAGAGCAAATGGAGCGATAAAAGTTTGCAATTCGGTGGTGGTGTTGGATTGTTGGAGCTGAGAGGCAGGCTGGACAGGAAGTTTGTGTTGCTGCTTCTAGCTGATGTTGCTGCCTGGGCTTATAATGAATTGATGCATATGGAGTTGTTATTGGTACTGCAGGCAAGAACATGGACTGAGCTTGTGGTGGTACTGTGGATTATGAGGAGACCTATTGATGTTTGTGGTTGAGCTACAGTTGCAGGGGGAACTGAATGATGGTTTGCACCTGTAATAAAATGAGAAGAGTCATGGTAGTGGCTAATTTGTAGCTGTAATTCAAGGTGGGGAAAGAGCAGAAAAGCATTGGTGGTTATGAACTACAGGGAAGATGAAATGGTAAGCAGGGCCAAGATGGCTGGGTAGGAGTTAAGCTACAGCACAAGGATTGTGCATCAGAAATCAGCCTGTGCAAAAGCCTGGCCTGGCTTGGCCATTCAGCTCATTCAGGTGATTCAGACCTGACTCACCCTGACTCACACTGACTAAACCTGACTCGTCTGACAAATGTGCTGACTCGGTTTGACTCGGTCTGACCGAGTTGACCCGAGCTGACCGAGTTAGCCCGCCGATTTGACCCGATTGACCGGTGACCGGGGCGGACTTTGCCGGTCACCGGAGCCGTTTTCCGGGGACGTTTCCGGCCACAATACCAGATTTCCGGCGACCATTTTTGGGGCGTATTTTCTACACGGGTTTCTCCTTCTTGTGGGCTTGGTGGATTCTCACCTAATGGACTTTGAAGACTAGACCTAATTTTAGAAGTTGGAGAAAGCTATAAAAGGGAAGGTCTTCTACAACATATAATATCTTTTTCTTGGAATTTTGGAGAGCCGTTTTGTTTACGCTTCTAGGGTTTGGTTTTGTTCTTCTTCTTCTTTGTTTTATTATTGAATATTGATGATGATGAACTCCATAGCTATGAGTAGCTAAACATCTTATTGGTTATGGGATAAAAGTTGATTTCTCAACATGCTTTTGATTCAATGAATTAGTTTTGTCTCAGTAATTATTGTTTGTGATTCACAATTAATAGTGTTATAAGATTTGAAAACTTGTTAGGTTGAGTCCAGGAATCAATCCGATTTGTGTTCATCTCTAGAGCTATATTAGGGTTTTCAATACGAAAAACGTTGTTTATCCCTGATTCTAAGTAGCATAATTGTGGTTAGAGCTTGTAGTGATATATCCTACTAGTCACAAGTGAATCATAACTTTTGTTAAAACGTTTAGTGCTTTTACACATTCGTTTGCATTGATGAGTCTTATTCCATAAATCTTAATGCTTTTAGGGAGTTAAACTTAATTGTGCTTTTACACTTTAGGTTGCTTTCGACGAAGAATTCACATATGCATCTTTTAATGTGGTTGTGATGAAAACAAGGAATTAACGGGTTATACTTGCGATCAAGATATCTTAGGACTTTTAATAAATACGAGATTAAATACCAATTCTAATCATTGATGAAAATACATGTTTGTGAATGATACTATCCCTTGACCAATATTCTCTCCTTATTGATAATTCCAATTACTTATTTTGCTTTTAATTACTTTTATTTGCTTAAATACAACAAACATACCTTGGGTTACTTAGAAACTGAAAATTTATAACAACAAACGCCTCTCGTGGATACGAACTCTTTCTTATCGCATACTATATTTATATTTAGTTGATTGAGAAAGTGAAATTATATTTGACGGATTGACAACCGACCAAATTTTAATGCGATTCTTGAAGGAGGCATACTGGCTTGTTATTGAGTTTTTAGTTTCTTTTACAATTTCTGCTTTTATCTTTGCTTTTCGGTTTTTGTCTTGTTTCTCACTTGTTTGCGAGAATTGTTTGCAGGTACCTAATCTCTGGCTTCTAAGGATTGGAATTATCCAAGGTGCGGGATAGCTACTCGACGCGGCACAATACTCCAACCAAGTCAAGACACAACGGACGAGCACGAGTTGGAAGTAGGTGAAGAGATTTTCCGACAACAAGAAGAAGGAAAAGAGGTTCCAATCGTAGACGAACCACACGTGGAAGAAGAAGAAGCAATGGGTGATGCAAATCGTTCACTCAAGGACTTAGCTTCTCATAGGCTTGATACACAACAGGGGTGTATTCAAACGAACTCTACTTTTGAGATAAAGCCGGGGTTGCTTAGAGAATTACCAAAATTCCATGGCATGGTGAATGAAGATCCTAACAAACATCTTTTGGACTTCCACACCATTGTCACGGCTATGCTTCCGGCAAATGTTGAGGCGGATGGTGCAATGTTGAAAGTTTTCCGTTTCTCTTTAATGGATAGTGCTAAGGATTGGTTATACTATTTACCTCCGGAAGTGTCACGACATGGAATGGGTTGAAGAAACTCTTTTGGAGAGATATTTTCCCGCATCCAAGGCTACTCAAATTCGCAAAGAAATTTGTGGGATGAAGCAAAACGTGGGAGAATCCTTATATGAATGTTGGGAACGGTACAAGAGATTGGTTGCAAGTTGCCCTCACCACCAATTCAGTGACGCGATGATTATCCAATACTTCTATGAAGGACTCCAATCAAGTGATAGGAATCTTATTGACGCTGCGGGTGGTGGTGCACTAGTTAGAATTAATGAAAGTGATG